>JAJOOS010008384.1:0-29118 GCA_029582725.1 Solanum chiquidenum
TTTTTTTTTTTAAAGGGTGAAATTTATAGTTTTATTATAAAACTATAAATTTGAAAAGTTTGAAAATTTAAATTCAAATTTCAAACTTTAAAACTATAAAAGTTTAAATTTCACCCTTTAAAAGTTTGAAAATTTAAATTCAAAAATTCAAACTTTTAAAGGGTGATTTAAACTTTTATAGTTTTAATGTTTGAATTTAAATTTCAAACTTTTAAGTGTGAAATTTATACTTTTATAGTTTTAAAGTTTGAATTTTATTATTTAAATTTTCAAACTTTTAAAGTGTGAAATTTAAACTTCTATACTTTTAAAGTTTGAAAGTTTGTATTTAAAACTTTAAAAGTATAAATTTTTAACTTTAAAATTATAAAAGTTTTAATATTATTTGAGTAATGTTCCTAATTTTTTAATTTTAATATATATATATTTTTTTAAAAATATATCCGTTGGGACCCGGTATCCGGTCCGGTCCCGGTCCGTTACCGGTCCGGGACGGGTACAACATATTTTTTCCGGAATTACCGGTTCCGGTCCGTCCCGGTTCCGGTACGGTTCCAGCCCATGGTGACCGGTTCCGTTCCGGTTCCGGTCGACGGACCAATCGTTCCGGTTCCGTTGCCAGCCATACCTTAGAGTCATGATCCCTGCTGAACCTGAAATAATGCCTCTCAATTTAGGGAAAGATTGATAGTCAGATTCATTTCCATGTTGGAAAGAGCCCAAGAGTGACTTCTTGATAGATAAGGTGCTGCCTTGATTAATAAGGGAAATGACGAGCCTTTTCTGTTTGTGCTGGTTTAATTTCCTGGGTTTTTTTTCCCGATAGCTTAAACAACTAATGAAATATCCTTTTTAATGACTGATCAACCGTTCTGTTTAAAATTATGTTGCACTGTTATTTAATGCATGACGTTGGTTCTATTTTTTGAACTTTTTTATAAGTACACATGTATGATTTAGTCTCCTTTAATTGTAGGAAGTTGATAGAGAGTTTCTTGTACGGATGTCATATATGGAAATCTATAATGAGGAGATAAATGATTTGTTGGTCCCTGAGCACCGGAAATTGCAAATCCATGAAAGTATAGAGGTATTGGATTATTTTTGGTTTCACATCATTGTTTTATTGTTGCACATGAACTGTCATGATAATTTGGCTTTCATCCTGTTTGATAATCTGGCATGAAGCGGGGAATATTTGTTGCTGGCTTAAGGGAAGAAATTGTTGCCTCTCCTGATCAAGTGCTTGAACTAATGGATTTCGGAGAATGTAAGTTGAAGTATCATCAATTTGCGTATGTCATCTCAGTAATTATTATTTTTTGAAACCATCTTATAGGTTCCTATTTCTCTAATAACAAAGGCTCCAGGGTAAGTATTGATCTTGAGAGCAAACTGCCACATTTTTCCGTGCCTAAAGATTTGGTTTTTATCTTTAGGGAGGTGCTGCATCCATATCCTATTACCCTTCTGCCTTAATATTAGCTACTCTATTTTCAAATTAATATTCCTATGTCAAAACTTCAACAAGAGTAACAGTCTTCGCAATTTGTTTTGCAGCTCATCGACATATTGGAGAAACTAATATGAATCTATACAGCAGTAGATCACACACAATTTTCCGGATGGTAAGTATTCTTGAATGACTATACTAAGATATGCAAAGTAGGTTCACGTCCTTAAATTGGTATTTGTACTTGATAGATAATTGAGAGTAGGGAGAAGGCTGAAGATACAAAAACAGACAATTCTTGTGATGCAGTCCGTGTATCTGTTCTGGTATGCAGTGGGAAGTTTTTACATTCTCTTCTAAGATGCTATCATAATGTAGAAAAAGCTACAAAAAAACTCTTTTTACCCTCAAAATTTTCCCAGAACCTGGTGGACCTTGCTGGTTCAGAACGTGCTGCCAAAACCGGAGCGGAAGGTGTTCGTCTAAAAGAAGGCTCCCACATCAACAAAAGCTTGATGACTTTAGGAACTGTGATTAAAAAACTGAGTGAAGGTGCTGAGAGTCAGGGGTAAGCTTGTTATGTGTTGGAGTTGGTTCCGTAAAGCTGTTCTCCTACTTGTTCTAATGTGTCATGCAATCTTGCAGGGGTCACGTTCCATACCGAGACAGTAAACTTACGCGTATCTTGCAACCTGCACTGGGTGGAAATGCAAACACTGCCATTATATGTAATATCACTCTTGCCCAGGTAAATTATCTGAGCTTAATAAATTTATGGTAGGCTGAAAAATACCTTATCAAATACATAAGTCCATGTGTTGGTGCACAACATTCTCTGTTGAGTCTTCTATTTCATAATTTTTATTTTCTTTTTTGATTTCTTTAGAGAACTTAAAGACAGAATAAACTATTTCAATGCCTATCATGTCAACTTGTTTGGAGTATCTTTTATCACGAAAAAATTCATGACAAAGCAATTTGCCACTGATGGAAACTATTGCTATACTGATCTTGCCATGCTAATCTTTATATACAATGGTAGGCATGCGTGCCTTAGAATCATGTCTATTTGTATCAGAAATTATATGACCGTGTCCGAGTATTTTCCCTTTAGACTTACAAATTAGTAGACCATCACTGCAGTTCTCCATGTTTTTTCCTTTGAAAGTTTACAAGTTAGTATAGTGCTACCGTGATATCATTTTTTGCTTTCAGAATTTTTTTCAACAAAATGATTATGTAATGAACAAACAAATTTACTGTGGATGAACTGGCCTTCTGTTTTTCGCATAATGCTGCTAACCTGTTCAGTTTAGTAGCTCGAGAAGGTGTCACGACCCGAGACTACCCCTAGTCGTAACACGGTGCTTAGAGACACAAGTGACTCCAAGCTAACCCATGGTCTGGCATAACACTAAGAAAATTAACATAAGCAATAACTGAAAACTGACGCGGAAGCTAAATCTAAAAAAGTCTATTAAAGCTCAACATTGAATAGACAAATATCTGAATTCTCTATAAGCTGTGAGTTGTTAGGACAATCCCTAGCTAACTCCAACTGTCTGAAAACTGTAGACTAATGAAAGAATAAAAATAAAAGGGTTGTCCTTGAAAGATGAGGACTCACCAATCTCTGCCACGGAGCTGGTCTGGAGATCGTACTAACCGCGAGTTGGATACTGAGCATCTGAACTTATATTATAAAACAATATAACGCGAAGAGTATGCGATCAATACTTTGAATGTACTGAGTAGGTAAGATATGCATGATAAACATAATAACTGAACATGTTGAATATGGAATGTTGCACTGAATAATCATGAATGCAATCATCAAGTAGTAAAAATGCAACTGAAAACTGACTACAAGGTCATGAAACATCTGAGATTGAACTGTGAGAGATACTATAAATTGACATATAACCATGTGTGCTACAATATGGAATTTGGTGTATAATCATATCAAAGGGGCCCAATATACCTTGCGAGGGTATAAAGGCTGATTTGGGCTAATGTGGTACCACTAAGCTAATGTCTATAAAAACTGAGGAGTCAGTCCTGGTTTGAGGGGTGACCCTCATAATCCTACGGTGGCATGTAGTTTCTGGGACTTAGGGCAGCCTCAGTCCTCAACTAACAGGTGAACCTTTATCCCTAAATCCGCTTGGTGCTAAGTAATACTCCCATCGGAAACATGCTGGTAAACTTAAACAGTAATAATCTGATTATATTGAACGATGCTGATAACTGAGAAATACTGAGTAGCTCATGAATACCGATAAACTGATTGATAAATACTGAAAGATACTTTGGGCAGTCTCAGTCTTCAACTAACGGGTGAACCTTTATCCCTAAATCTGCTTGGTGCTAAGTAATACTCCCAACGGAAACATGCTGATAAACTTAAACAGTAATAATCTGATTATATCGAATGATGCTGATAACTGATAAATACTGAGTAGCTCATGAATACCAATAAATTGATTGATAAATACTGAAAGATACTTTATTTGAAAGCATCCTAAATCATGAAAACTGATAATCTGAGACATGCATCTCGAGACATGAAAATAGCTACGTTCTGAGGGTTCATAAAAATACTATTTAGAAATACTGAATTTTAGTTTGAAAACACCTAATCAAACCATTCATGCTGAAGAATGTGAAAGACAGTGAAAATCCTACTTTGCATAAAAACCCTAACTGTTGTAGATTCATTAATTGGGAAACTGAGTTTCTGTGGGACTCTATGGGTGAGAGGATGTCCATTGATGAAATCCCACATACAAGGAATGGAAGCCCTAGCTTGCATCCTTGAACAAAGACTCAAAGATGAAGAACCCTAGTTCTTGCTTGAGAGGAACCTTGAATGAGAAGAATTTGATTCCCTGGGGTTTGTACGTGAATGAGGGGGGGGGGGTTGGGTTGACTTATTTCCCTTAATCCACTTAGGATAGGTTAAAACGACATTGTATAGGGATTAAATGAGTGGGAAAAGACTAAAACGACCTTGATTGAAACTGAGTTTGATAGGTTCTACGAGGCCATCTACGGTCTGTGGCTCCATCTACGGACCTTATATCCCTGTCCATAGAAACTAGAGTAAAATTCAAGTTTCTGAACTTTTGTAAGTTTTGGTACCAAAGTTGTACAATATTATTCATCCATAGAGATACAAATTTATAGTATAGTAAACCAAACTATCTAGCAATCAAATCCCTTGATTCTGGCATATTTGAGAATCAAGGGATGATTTTATTGATCTAATATCCCAACCTATTCAATAGCATATCAGATAAAATCCTACAAAATTATATATGATCACACTTAGATATTTATAAATCAACACTCCCCCTCAAGTTGGCATGTAAATATCTGCCATACCTAACTTGCTTACAAAAATTTCAAACTTTGGTTTAAACAAACCTTTTGTGAAAATATCCGCAATTTGCTGATTTGTTGTGACGAAAGGCATGCACACGTTTCCTTCTTCAATCATCTCTTTTATGAAGTGCCTGTCCACTTCAACATGCTTTGTTCTGTCATGTTGAACTGGATTGTGAGCAATACTTATGGCAGCTTTGTTGTCACAGTACAACTTCATTGGTAACACAAACAACTTTTTTAGTTCTTCCATTATCTTCTTGAGCCAAATCATTTCACAGATCCCATGGGCCATAGATCTGTATTCAACTTCAGCACTGCTACGGGCTACAACATTCTGCTTTTACTCCTCCAAGTCACTAGATTTTCCCATATAAAAGTACAATATCGTGATGTAGACCTCCTATCAATAGTAGAACCTGACCAATCTGCATCTGTAAAGCTTTCAATGCCCCTATCTTGTTCCTTTTTGAAAAACAAACGTTTCCCTGGTGAACTTTTCAAATATCTTAGAATCCTGTAGACCGCTTCTTGGTGCTCTTCCTTTGGAGAGTGCATAAATTGACTCACTAAGCTTACAACAAAAGCTATATCAGGCCGAGTGTGTGATAAGTAGATCAACTTTCCCACTAGTCTTTGATATTGACTTTGGTCAACTGAATTTCCTTCTTTGTTTCCGAATTTCATATTTGGATCAATAGGTGTTTCAGTTGGATGACAACCACTCATACTTGTCTCTTTTAGAAGATCTAGTACATACTTCCTTTGTAACACCATAATGCCTTCTTTTGATCTTGCTACTTCCATGCCAAGAAAATATTTCACTTGGCCCAAATCTTTGATCTCGAACTCTGAGGCCAATTGTTTTTTAAAATTTTCATTTCGGGCAAGTCATCTCCTGTAAGTATGATATCATTGACATACACTATCAGGATGGTTGTCTTTCCATCAAGAGAGTGTTGAATGAACATGGTATGATATGCTTGCCCTTGAGTGTACCCTTGTTTTTTTACAAACTGAATAAACCTCTCAAACCAAGCTCTTGGAGATTGTTTGAGCTCGTAGAGAGATTTCTTTAGCTTGCACACTCTAGTTCCATACCTTTCTTCAAAACCCGAAGGAAGATCCATGTAGACTTCTTCTTCAAGTGTTCTGTTCAAGAATGCATTCTTGACGTCTAGTTGTTGAAGGGGCCAATCAAGATTGGCAGCAATGGTTAGAAGAACCTTGATTGAATTCAACTTCTCAACTGGAGCAAATGTCTCAAGATAGTCAATCCCATAGGTTTGAGTGAATCCTTTTGCTACCAAACGGGCCTTATACCTCTCCACGGACCTATCTGATTTAAATTTGATGGTGAACACCCATTTGCAACCCACTGTTTTCTTTTCACATGGCAGTTCCACCATTTCCCAGGTTTCATTTCTATCAAGAGCATTCATCTCCTCTAGAATTGCCTCTTTCCACTTGGGAACATTCAAAGCATCCTGCATATTTCTCGGTATCTCCATTCCAGATAATTGAGAAGCAAAGCTATATAGGAAGGGTTCAAGTTTCTATATGACCCAAATTTTGACATGGGATGGTTGGTGACTTTTCTTACCCCTTTACATTTAGCAATTGGAAGATCAAGGTCTAAAGTAACAAGGGGCAAATCAGAATTAGGTTCTATAGAATTACCTTGTGTATCAGTGAGATCTTGCTGGGTGGACATTTGGTTCTGATGAGAGTCCTTGATCTCTTTTTCTTGGTTCTGGTTTTTTCTCATGTAAACTTGTAATTCCTTTGTTTGTTCCCTATTCTTGTCATTTATTGTATCATGAAGAAGTTGCATTGTCTCAGTTTCCTTATTTTCAATATTTAAGTTGGGATCTTTTACCTTATCTAGGTTATTACCAAAAATACTATTTCCCGTATCTATCATGAAACCTGGATCATTTTTTTCCTTACATGTGAGGTCAAGAGGATCCTTATTAACCCTCAAATCTTCTCTATGTTTCTCCCCCTGAAGATGAGTTCCAAAAAACAATTGAGATTCAAAAATGTGGCATCCATTGTGACAATAATCTTCCTAGTATTTGGGTCATAGCACTTGTATCCCTTTTGACTAGTGGCATAGCCAACAAAAACACATTTCTTGGCACGTGGGTCAAGTTTACTCCTATTATGATCATAAATATGAACAAATACACTACACCTAAAGACTCTCAAGGAGAGGTCAGCGGTCAATCTAGAATTAGGGAAATATGTCTTAAACATACTGAAAGGGGTTTTAAAACCTAGAACACGGGAGGACATCCTATTAATAAGATAGGTGAATGTTAAAAGAGCTTCTCCCCGAAGAAATTTTGGGACATCACTTGTGAACATTAAGGCCCTAGTTACTTCCATAAGAAGCCTATTTTCTCTTTCAACTACTCCATTTTGTTGGGGTGTATTAGGACATGAACTTTGGTGCACTATTCCCTTGGAAGTGAAGAAAACTGCCTAGCTAGTCATTGAAAAACTCTCTCCTGTTATCACTCCGAAATATTTGAATCTTCTCATGATTTTGTGTCTCAACCATAACATAAAAAGCCTCAAACATATGTTTTACTTCTCCTTTGTCTTTCAATAGGTACACCCAAGTTAGTTAGTGATCATCTATGAAACTCACAAACCATCTTTTTCCATTTACAGTTGCTACCCTAGAAGGTCCCCAAACATCACTATGGATCAACTTAAAAGGTTTTGTTGCATGATATTTTTGGGGAGAAAAAGATGAACGTCTATGTTTAGCCATTTCACAAATTTCACACTCAAAGGAGGATGCACTTTTATTCATAAACAACTGAGGTAACAAGAGCTTGAAATAATGGAAACTAGGATGACCAAGAAAATAGAGACCTTCAGACTCTCTAGTATTGCCAATCATCCTCCCCAAGACCTTGTCCAGAAATACACATGAAATAGAGTCAAAGATAGCACGACAATTAAGGTTTTGAGTCAATTTGCTGATGGACAAAAGATTATGAGACAATTTTGGAACATGAAGGACATCAACAAGAGTAAAAAAAGGGGTTAGTTTGACTGTCCCTTTTCCAGCAACTGCTGAGAAGGAACCATCAACAACTTTAACTTTTTTATTTCCTGCAGATGGAATGTAAGTCGAGAAAAAATGGGAATTCCATGTCATGTGATCACTGGCCCCTGAATTTATGATCCAAGAACTAATACCAGTAGAATCTGTACTAAAAAAACCAGAAGGTACATTACCTGCTTGGGAAAAAGAACAAGTAGGAGTAGGAGGATCAGGTTTACTGATTTGGAGTTGAGGTTGGAGAAGTTTGTGCAGTAGCTCCAATTGTTCCTTGGTGAATGGTGGCATTTCTAGAGAAGATTTCATCCCTGATTCTGATTCTTCGCTGGTACATTGAAAAACCTGGCTGCCATGGTTGTCTGCCCTTTTTTTATTCCAATTAGACGGTTTCCCATGGATTTTCCAACAAGTCTCATGAGTGTGCCAGTATTTTTTGCAAAAATCACACCATGGCTTCTTTTTCCTGTCATTTTCATTTTTCGCAGGAACTAGCGCAGAAGAATCTATATTTTTTGTTTCCAGATTGGGATCTATTTTTAGCATAACATTCCTCCTTGTTTCTTCTCGCCTAATCTCAGAAGAAGTTTCCCTCAAAGTGGGAAGTGGGTTTTTTCCAAGAATTCGAGAACGAAGCTCATCGAATTCTTGGTTCAACCCTGCTAGAAATAGATAAACCCTCTCATTTTCTTCCTTTTTCATTGCTTTCACGCTATCCTTAGGACACTCCTATTCATCATTATAGCATTGATCTAATTCTTGCCATAGGAAAACCATCTCATTATAATAAATAGTAACACCTCTCTCCCCCTGCTTAGCTTTCCCCAATTTAATTTTTAATTCAAAAATCTTAGAAGCATTCTCTAAATCAGAATAAGTCTCTCTAACAGCCTCCCAAACATCCCTAGCAGTGGGAAGAAACAAATATGGCTTACCTATGGCAGGATCCATGGAGTTTAGTAGCCAAGTGATTACCATCGAGTTTTCTGATCTCCAGGCGTTCATTTTCGGGTCTCCTGGTTCAGGCTTTCTCGTTTCTCCAGTCAGGTGTCCAAGTTTTCCTCGGCCATCAATTTCCAAACGGACAGATTGCGCCCATTCCAAATAATTCTTTCCATTCAGCTTGTGAGAAGTAAGCTGAAAAGAAAAATGAGAAGAATCACTGCCTTTGGTAATAGAACTCTCGGCTTCTATCTATGCCGCTGGGTGACGTAACCCAGTAAATGCTGTTTTAGTCATAAGCAACACAAGAATGAAGTTGCTCTGATACCATGTAAGTTTTGGTGTCGAAGTTGTACAATATTATTCATCCATAGAGATAGAAATTTATAGTATTGAAAACCAAACTATCTAGCTATCGAATCCCTTGATTCTGGCAGATTTGAGAATCAAGGGATGATTTTATTGATCTAATATCCTAACCTATTCAATAGCATATTAGATATGATTTTATAAGATCAATTTAAATCCTACAAAATCATATCTGATCACACTTAGATATTTACAAATCAACAACTTTCATCTACAGACCCTATTTACGGTCCGTCGATCCAACTACATGCCATAAACATAGTCCGTAAAACTCAGGAAAATTTCCAAGTTTCAGGACTTGGTTTACAAGATCATCTACGACCCGTAAAACTCAGGGAGGGTCCCATCTACGGTCCGTAATTCCTTTTACGGCCCGTTGATGACGTTCGTAAACTACAAAATATTTCTGCAGTCTTAGATTTTTGAACTTTCAACGCTCCTTGATCTGATTTGGACTTTATACTTCTGGGGTGTTACATAATGTCTCTGGTTCATTCTGTCTAATCTCATTTTTCAATTTGAAGGGCTTGAGTACCTTTCAATTAGCCCTAACCATGGTAAATATGAAATGGGACCGCCTTTGTCGCATGCAGAACTTTCTTTACATCACATATTGTACTTGTGAACCATTTTGTAAATTATGCTTGGGTGACCATGTGTTTATGATTCTTCTTTCTTTCATCTTTTTCTCTGCTTAGGTTTTTTATGAGGCTTTATGTTTGATGCTAGGTTTATGCTGACAGTTTTTTTTCTCTATTTTAATAATTCATTTTTTCCTTGATGCCAGATTCATGCTGATGAGACTAAAAGTAGTCTTCAATTCGCAAGCCGGGCATTGCGTGTTACAAACTGTGTTCATGTGAATGAGGTTGGATATTTAACTGCATTCTGCACTCAATGATATCTTTTCATTACTTCAAACAATTTTCATATGGAATCCAAAGTGCATGCCTAGTTCTTGCACCAGAAAACAAGTCGATCACTCAGCTATCTTTATGTCTCTTACTCATGTCTGCTGTTAGTTTGAGTTACTTCTGGTTTGTACTTTCTTTTTACCTTTACACAATCCCACTTATGGTTGCCTCTTAACCTATCTATTTTATTCCAGATACTGACTGATGCTGCATTGCTCAAGCGTCAAAAGAAGGAGATTGAGGATTTGCGAGCTAAATTGCAGGTTGTGCAAACAGTCACGTCGTTTGTTATTTTGAAGTGGTTGCATTGATAAGTTAACCAACCTATACTTTTGAAACCATTGAAGGCGTCACATTCGGAACATCCTGATGAAGAAATATTGAATCTTCGGAATACTTTGCTGAAGGTTTGTGATGATTACTTTATAGTAGCTTTGGAAATTTTGTGAGTCTCAAAGGTGTTAAGTTTTAATAGAGCGAATTGGAGCGGGAACGGATTACATTAGAATTGGAGGAGGAAAAGAAAGCTCAAGCTGAAAGGGAGAAGAGGCTACAAGAGCAAGCGAAAAAAATTCAGAACTTGAGTTCTATGGTGCTATGCTCAAATAGGGTTGAGGGTCGTGATACCTATAAAAAGGTGAGTTAGTCAATTTCTATCTTTTCATGGCTGTGCTTGCTTTTGAATCCCTCCTAGAAGCACTACTATTTGAGAGTGTGATTTCAACATGCTGATAGTTTTTTTACTGCCCTTCTCTGGTGATTAAGTTTTTTTTCCCCTAAGAACTAAAGAAACAAAGAGTGGGAAAAGTTCTCTTGTGATTAAGTTGATGTTTTATCTTCTGCATTGTAGGATAAACGGCGATATACATGGTGTCCAGGTAACCTTTCAAGGGAGGCTTTGAAGGAGGTGAGATTTAATTTTTGTTGGTAGTGTTACCATACATTATCTTTTGTTGCGTCAATTTCTTTGAAGAATACATAGGAGCAGTGAAGCAATATGAACTTCTTTTTGTTTTTTATGGATATCTGATTATTGACCGTGTGTTCTCAAACCTGCATCACAATCTGCATTATACTAGGGTATGAATCTGCACCAATGGTGTTATTTGGTGTATGATTCGACTGCCTCAGAGTACTTGATAGTTGCTAATTAATGTTTAAGCGCATCAGTTAGATAAATTGTTGGTTTTAATGGTCATTTTGTTGTTAGGACGCTGTGCATAAACTCATTAAGGATGGTTAACACTCTTTTGCAAAGGGATGTTTTAATACTCTACTGTAGTGTTTATTCCAGAAAGCAAGCTTGAATCTATACTAGTCTCAACTCTCAATTAAAGCATACAAGTGATGAAATTCAAGAAAATGAAGAAGTTAACCAACTATGATGTATTATACATATATAATAATTGCTAGTGATAGTTCCTTGAGCCGAGGGTCTTTCGGAAACAACCTCTCTACTCCACGGGGTTGAGGTAAGGTCTGCGTACACTCTACTCTCCATAGACCCCAGCTGTGGAATACACAGAGTATGTAGTTGTTGCTGTAATAATTGATAGTAATAATTTTAGAGACTTCCCTACAAGTTTTGTTTCGCAATACTAACTTCTCTTGTGGTATACGATATTATGTTTACATCCATTGTTTTTGTATTTCTTTACAACAATTGTTTTAACACACTTACTTATTATTAATGTAAAAGAGTTGCAATATGAGTAATTTTCCTTATTCTAAATAGAATACTCTTCTAATTAATTTATTTTATAAAATATCTTCTTTCTCAAATCTTTTATGATAAAAACGTAATTCATTGGCAAAAAGTTAACCAAGCATGAGAAGTAGTTTGTGCCTGGCCATTAAATTTTAAAAGAACTTTTGATCAATAATTAGTGCTTGACCAAGTTTTTAGAAGTGCGTCTAAGTGCATTTTCCTCAAAAGTGCTTTTCAAAAAAGTACTTTGGGGGAAACAACTTCTGCTACTCCTTAGAAGAACATAGTTTCTCCAAAAGCTTGGTCAAACTTTTTTAATTTTTTTTTAAATAAGCACTTTTTCGAAAAAAATAAGCACTTCAGGCTTCCCAAAAGCTAGGCCAAACAGGTTAGATGTGTACATCAATAATAATTGATAAGGATAATTTCAGAGACCTCCCTCCAAGTTTTGCTTCATAACACTAACTTCTCTGGTAGTTTACAATATAATGCTTACCAGCCTTGTTTGATTTTTTGTGACAATTCTTTGATATATTTATCATTAATGTTCTACAGAAAAGAGGAAAGAATACGCAAGTCAAAATCTTCAGCTTATTTTATTCATTTACGCCATGGAAAATAAATAGATGAAAGATTCCTATTTTATAGTTAACTAAATAAATTCCTATTCTACCTCAACTAAATAACTGAATTTCAGGAATAAAGTACTAAATTAAAAAGAAACAATAACAGTAAATGTCTCAATACTTCAACCAAATAGCTTTATTAGCTACTGTAGATGCTGCTACATACTCTGCCTCTGCAGTAGATTGCACCACTATTTCTTGCTTCTTTGAATTCCATGAAAACACACCAGAACCCAAGGAAAAAGCATAGCCAGTAGTGCTCTTCATATTGCTCATATTTCCATCCCAATCGCTATCAACAAAGCCAAGCAAAACACCTTCTTCAACCGGTTTAAACCATATTCCAAGTTGTACAGTTCCTTTTAAGTACCTAAGCACTCTTTTCGCAGAAGCAAAATGAATGTCATTGGGACTTTGCATAAATCTTGAAAGCAAACTAGCAGTATACATTAAATCAGGTCTTGAAGCCATCAAGTACAAGAGACTTCCAATCAAACTTCTATAAAATGAAGCATCACACTCTTCAGCTCCATCTTCCTTTGAAAATTTGTATTCAAAACCAATGGTGTAGGAGCTGGTTTGCAATTTTGCATTCTGATTTTTTTCAGAATATCCAAAACATACTTTTTCTTATTGAGAAAAATTCCAACCTCTGATTGGTATACTTCCGGCCCTCATCTCTCCCAAATCTGACATTTCAAATTGTTTCTCCATTTTCACTTTAAACCTCTGCAACCTTTGCTCATCACTGCCTATAACAAGCTAATCATCAACGTATAAAGAAACAATTAATGAGCCATCATTAGAAAATGTCTTCACATATTGGACCCATTTGGCCATAGATTTCCCAAGTAATATTTGGAGAAAATTTGGCAAATAGTGTTTGTCCATATAATTTGTCATTATTTGGCAAATATTTTTGGCAAATATCCCAAATTCCCAAATACTAGTTTTTTCTAGTATTTGGGCCAAATTTCATTATTTGGGATCTTTTAAATATTGAAATTTTACACCAAACTTTTATCTTTTACAAAAACACCCTCTATAGTAGTTGTTTGCGTTGTATTACATAATTTTTTACGTGAACACCAAAGTAGTGATGAAATATTCAATGAATATGAAAGTGATGATATGGTTGTTGATGAAAATGATGAACAATCGGCTCAAGGTAACAAAGTCTTGTGCTTTGTCTACTTCACGATGTATGGAATGATGCTTGTTGCACTCACTCCAAACTACCACATTGCTCCAATATCATGGAAACTACTTGTTATTTGTTGCAACGATGATTCAATTGACTTGTAATACAAACTTATGGTTAGTTTTGATAGTTTTTAAAATTTATGGGTATAAATCATATTTTCCTAAAAAAGTGAAATATGTTTCCCAAATACTATGGCCAAACACATGGTGAAATTTCACCCAAATAATATTTGCCAAGAATATTTGAAAATCTATGGCCAAACGCTAGCAAAGTGTAGCATCATTGTCACTTTTTTGGAAACCTTGGTTTCACAATTGAGAATCGATTCTGCTGTACCAAGCCCTTGGAACCTGCTTCAACCCATATAGAGCTTTTTGAAGCTTATACACCTTACCTTCACTTCCTTGAACTACAATACCTTCGAGTTGAGCTACATAAATCTCCTCTTCTAGAAAATCGTTCAAGAAGGCAGATTTGACATTTAAATGCCAGATTTTCCACTTCATTTGTGCTGCCAATGCAATCTAAATTCTGATGGTGTACATCCTTGCAACAGGTGCAAAAGTATTCGAGTAATCAACTCCAGGCTGTTGAGAATAACCTTTAACGGCCAGCCTTGCTTTGTGCTTGTTGATAGATCCATCTGCATTCAACTTCACCCTGTACATCCATTTAACTCCAATAACTTGCTTAGTTTCAGGTTTGCCAATGAGTTTCCATGTCTCGTTCTTCCCAATCATGGCTATTTCCTCCTTCAGTGCTCGCTTCCATTCTTCTATCCACTGGTATCTTGAAAAATTGAAGGTTCCAGGACAACAAGATTGTATCTTTCATAAATTTCTACCGAAGGTCTAGTACCTCTAACATAAAAAATTTCATCATTCTTTGCTTCCAAGTCTTCATTTGAATCTTGTAAAGGAGGTTCAACATACATCTTTTTGACTTGAGAGATATTCCAATCTCAATAAGCATTTTCATCCACCTTCACATCTCTACGTATAAAAACTTCCCCAGATTCAATATTGTAAATTCTATAGTCCTTAGAGATAGAGCTATAACCAATTCCTTTTTCAACTTTTTTCATCAAGATTGCTCCATTTAAACAGCTAATACATGAGTATAAGACAATGAGCAAAACACCTTTAGATGTCTAATTGATGGTTTTATGCAATTCCAAGCTTCAACTGGTGTCATTCCATCCACGACCCTTGTTGGTGGTCTATTTTGCAAATAAATATATGTGTTTACCACCTTTGCCCAAAAACACTTCGGCAACTTTTTCTAAAAAATCAAAAACTTGGCCATCTCAAGACCAGATCGATTTTTCCTTTCAGAAACTCCATTTTGTTGCGGTGAGTAAGTGTCATGACCCGACACTACTACCTAGTCGTAATATGATGCTTAGAGCCACAAGTGACCCAAGGTAACCTATGGTTTGGCTTAATACTAAGATAATTAAGCAGTCTTAAATATAAACTTAATACTCAAAGAGGATGAGTGAGTTCATCTAAATACAATATAAAAATGATACTATCGTCTGACTGTCTGTCTGAAAGCTGTTAGAATTGAATAGGTATACACATGGTATCAGAGCAATTGAGAAAAAATATCCCTTCGAAATCAGCTGTCACCACTGTACAGTTTTTCCGGTAACCAAAGTGGCTGTCCGAGTAATTAATTTTTCTGTGATTGTTTTTCGAAAATTAACAACACCACTAGGTGCGAAAATCCCCGGCGAGCAAAGCCCAGTCAAACTCATCGGAAACAACTGCCACACGCTCCCTCACGCGCCGCCGGAAGAAATTCTCCGGCGAGCTTGTCAGGTCCACGCACCGGCGCGTGCAGTCTGTTACGACCACTTTTTCAACTTTTTTCTTTTTCCAGTGGGGTCACCTCTTCATTCCGAGATTGCCCATATATTTTTTTCCTGATTTCGACCAATATTTGGCGATCAGATCTACTTTTCCGGCAACAACCCTATTTCTTTTCCAGATTCCGACAAAAATAATAATCTCATTACTGTTTTTTTTAATTATTATTATTTTTTATTTTTTTTGGCTACATATTCTAATTTCACAACATGTCTTTCGGGATTGATACTTTTGGCTCTAAGTCTATAGGAATTGGAAGTTCAAGCCCTATGATCACTTCAGAACCGTTAATGGGAAGCTCAAACTATTTAGCTTGGGCTTCCTCGGTTGAGTTGTGGTGCAAGGGTCAAGGTGTCTAAGATCACTTAATGAACATTGCTTGTGTGGTAGATGAAAAGGCAAAGGCTAGTGGGGAAGATGCAAAAGCCAAAGCACAATGGGAGAAGGTTGATGCTCAAATATGTAGTCTCCTATGGCGATCTATTGATTCCAAGTTGATGCCTTTGTTCCTTCCATTCCAAACATGTTATTCAGTTTGGGAAAAGGCTCGTGCTTTATACACTAATGACATATCTCGATTCTATGATGTGATATCTCGTATGACCAAATTAAAGAAACAAGAATCAGATATGTCCACCTACTTGGGACAAGTACAGGCAGTCATGGAGGAATTTGAAACATTGATGCCAGTCACTACAAACGTGCAAAAACAACAAGAGCTCATACAAACATTGTTTCTAGTTCTTACACTTGCTGGACTTCCTACTGACTATGATTCAGTGCGTGATGAAATTTTAGCCTAAGTTGCGCGGACTCTTCACTTTCGATGCCGCACCCATGTCGGATTCTCCAAAAATACACTATTAGCGAATCCGACATGCACCCCTTGACATTTTTGAAGAGTCCGAGCAACATAGATTTTAGCTAGTCCTATAATTCCTACAGTTGATGAATTATTCTCTCGTCTACTTTGTCTTGCCGCGCCTCCCAACCACAAAGTAGTTTCATCACCAACTATTGACTCATCTGCTCTCACATCTCAAACCATAGAAAAGCAAGCATATCAATCTATGGAGAATCGACGAGGAGGAGGTCGTCTTGGAAAACCTCGATCCAAGTGTAGTTATTGTCATAAGTCTGGACACACTCGTGACACATGTCATAATTTGCATGGTCCACCACCCAATTATGATCCTGTTGCTCTAAAGGAATATAGTGAGTTCCTTCATAATCGTGCAATTAAGCAGACATCTCCACAAGAAGCATTTGTTGCTCCGCCTGATCGACCATCCCATAATGCTCATATTGCTCAATCAGAATATGATGAGTTCCTTCAATATCGAGCAAGTAAGCAAACGTCTCCACAAGTAGCTTCGGTTGTTCAACATGATGTTGCTGTTGCAGGTAATTCTTTTGCTTGTGTTTCATAGTCTAATACTCATGGATCATGGGTCATGGACTCGGGCGCTTCTGATCATATTTCTGGTAACAAATCACTTCTGTCAGATATTTTTTATTCACAATCTCTTTCTGCTATTACTTTAGCCAATGGGATCCAAACAAAACCAAAAGGAGTTGGAAAAGCCACACCCCTATCTTCTGTCACTCTAGACTCTGTTCTTTATGTCCCTGGTTCTCCTTTTAATCTGGCATCTGTTAGTTGTTTGACACGTGCCCTACATTGTAGCATAACCTTTATTGATGATTTTTTTCACATGCAGGACCGCAGTACGGGACAAATGATTGGCACAGGACATGAATCACAAGGCCTTTACTATCTTACCTCTTCAAATTCCTTCACAGCATGCTCCGTTACAGATCCCCCGAACCTCATTCACAAACGTTTGGGACATCCGAGTCTATCTAAGCTGCAACAGATGGTGCCTAGTTTATCTAGTTTATCCAAATTAGATTGTGTCGTGTCAACTTGGGAAACACACTCGTGCCACATTTTCACGTGGTACTGAGGGTCGTTCAGAGTTTATCTTTTCATTAGTTCATTATGATATTTGGGGTCCTAGTAGAGTCAGTTCCACCGTAGGATTTCGTTATTTTGTTAGTTTCATTGATGATTATTCGAGATGTACTTGGGTTTTTTTAATAAAAGATCATTCTGGGTTATTTTCTATATTCAAAAGTTTCTTTGCTGAAATACAAAATCAGTTCGGTGTTTCTATTCGTACTTTTCGTAGTGATAATGCCTTAGAATACTTATCATCCCAGTTTCAGGAGTTTATATCTCACCAAGGAATTATTCATCAAACATCTTGTCCATACACTCCTCAGCAAAATGGTGTAGCAGAAAGAAAGAATAGGCATCTCATTGAAACTGCTCACACTCTCCTCATTGAATCCCATGTTTCACTGTGTTTTTGGGGCGATGCAGTCCTTTCATCTTGTTATTTAATTAATAGAATGCCCTCATCTTCTATTCAGAATTAGGTCCATACTGTATCCTCAGTCACATCTCTATTTTATCCCTCCTCGTGTATTTGGAAGCACATGCTTTGTTCATAACTTAGCCCCTGGAAAAGATAAATTAACCCCTCGTGCTCTTAAATGTGCCTTTCTTGGTTACTCTCGAGTTCAAAAAGGTTATCGTTGCTATTCACATTATCTCCGCCGATATTTTATGTCTGCCGATGTAACATTCTTTGAATCTCAACCTTACTACACATCTTCTGATCATCCTGATGTCTCTGAGGTCTTACCCATACCTCAGGTCTTGCCTGTACCAACTTTTGAGGGACCTACGGTTACTTCTCCATCTCCAGTTGTAGTGCCACCACTCCTCACTTAGCATCGGCGTCCACGTCCAGCGATAGTTTCAAATGATTCATGTCATGCGCCGGACCTTGCTCCCATTGCGGCCTTGCCTCCTGCTAGCCAATCGATTACACTTCAAAAAGGTATACGATCTACTCGAAATACTAATCCACATTATACTTTCTTGAGTTATCATCGTTTATCTTCACCCCATTATACCTTTGTATCATCTTTATCCTCTATTTCCATCCCTAAGACTACAGGAGAAACACTTTTTCATTCTGGATGGGGCCAGGCTATGATTGATGAGATGTCTGCTTTACATTCAAGTGGTACTTGGGAACTTGTCCCTTTTCCTACAGGTAAGTCTACTGTTGGTTGTCATTGGGTTTATGCGGTCAAAATTGGTTCAGATGGTCAAGTCGATCGACTTAAGGCTCGCCTTGTTGCCAAAAGGTATACTCAGATATTTGGGCTAGATTATAGTGACACTTTTCGCTCCTGTGACCAAAATAGCATCTGTCCGTCTTTTTCTATCTATGGCTGCCGTTCGTCATTAGCCTCTTCATCAGTTGGACATTAAGAATGCTTTTCTGCATGATGATCTTGAGGAAGAAGTCTATATGGAGCAACCACCTGGTTTTGTTGCTCAGGGGGAGTCTAGTAGCCTTGTATGTCGATTGTGTCGGTCGCTCTATGGTCTGAAACAGTCTCCTTGAGCTTGATTTGGAAAGTTCAACACAGTTATTCAGGAGTTTGGCATGACTCGTAGTGGAGCTGATCACTCTGTGTTTTATCGGCATTCAGCACCAAATCTGTGTATTTATTTGGTTGTTTACGTTGATGATATCGTTATCACCGGCAATGATCAAGTTGGTATCGCTAATTTGAAGCAGTATCTCTTTCAGCATTTCCAAACTAAAGACCTCGACAAACTGAAGTATTTTCTACGTATTGAGGTTGCTCAGTCTAGATCAGGTATTGTTATTTCTCAACGCAAGTATGCTTTAGACATTCTTGAGGAGACATGAATGATGGGATGTAAACCCATTGACACTCCTATGGATCCGAATGTTAAACTGCTTCCAGGATAGGGGGAGCAACTCAGTAATCCTGAAAGGTATAAATGGTTGGTTGGAAAGTTGAATTATCTCATGGTGACTAGATCGGACATCTTTTTTCATGTGAGTGTTGTAAGTCAGTTTATGATTTCTCCTTGTGATAGTCATTGGGATGCAATTGTTAGTATTCTGAGATATATAAAGTCAGATCGTGGTAAAGGACTACTCTTCAAGGATCAAGGCCATGAGCATATCACCGGATATACAGACGCTGATTGGGCAGGATCATCCTTTGATAGATGTTCTACATCTGGATATTGTGTTTTAGTAGGAGGTAATTTGGTGTCATGGAAGAGTAAGAAACAAAGTGTGGTTGCTCGATCCAGTGCAGAAGTAGAATATCGAGCAATGGCTGTAGCAACTTGTGAGCTAGTTTGGATCAAACAGTTGCTTGGAGAACTGAAGTTTGGAGAAACCGGTCATATGGAACTTGTGTGTGATAATCAAGCGGCCCTTCATATCGCATCAAATTCAGTGTTTCATGAGAGGACTAAGCACATTGAGATTGATTGTCACTATGTCAGAGAAAAGATACTCTCAGGAGATATTGTTACCAAATTTGTGAAGTCAAATGATCAACTTGCAAATATCTTCACCAAGTCCCTCACCGGTGCTCGTATTAATTACATTTGTAACAAGCTAGGTACATATAATTTGTATGCACCAGCTTGAGGGGGAGTGTTAAAATAGAATAGGTATACACAATCCTACACAGAATGAGAATAGTTTATAGTCTCCTATTTGGTAAGGAATTGTATTATAGTGTCTATAAATAAGGTTCTCTATGTAATAATTAGAACAACAATTCAATAATATTTTTCTCATATATTTCTCACAAAAGTCTTTATTGAAATGAGTTGTTGGGACAAGCTCCCAACTAACTCTAACTATTTGAAAACTGAAAACACTAAATGACCGGAATAAATGTAAATGTTGTCCTCGAAAGATGAGGACTCAGCAAACACTGCTGAGCTGACAATAGCATACTAACCACAAGCTGGATATCGTGCGTCTTAACCAATATATAAAACAATATAGTGCAAAGAGTATGCGGTCAGTACTTTGAATGTACTGAGTATGTGAGACATGCATCACAATTCTAATTATTGGACATGATAAATCTAAGATGCTGAACTGAACATGAAATTGAAATACTACCTGAAATACATGAACTGATGCAATAACCAAATGGTCAAACATGCAACTGGTACATACTAAAACTGAAATAACTAAATGAAAGGTTGTTGGTGTTTTTTAAAAATGGGGCAGCACAAAAATGATTGAAAATGTCTCTCAATGAATTGAAATGGCTTTCAGTTGATTTCAATGATTTTCTTAAGCATTGAGGGGCTTTACATAGCCAACAAGAAATACATAATCTGCATAATTTGAAATTTAAACAATCTAAAATATCTCAACAACATAAACAAACTAACTAAAATTCAAAATTCAAATTTATTTCAAACTAAATAACTTATTTTGCTAAAAGTTATTGCAGTAACTTAAAGAAAATTTCAACACTCCTCGTTTGCTTTAGTTACTGTAATTTTAAAAACTGCTCCTCCTCAATTTTTGCTCTATCGGTTGTTGCTGAATTTCTCTTGATTATTTTTGAACTTGCATATTTTTTGGATATTGACGATCTCTCTCTTTTCTTCTTTTGATTTCGATCTTAAAAAACACCTTCCATGATATTGTATTGTGTAGAAGTTCATGGTTTTGTTTGGGCAATGGTAGGATTTGCAAAGTATTGTTGAAAGTAATTTTCTTCCATCACAACAACACATCACATATGTTTCAAAATATGGTTTTATTCTCACAGACCAAATTTGATAGTTTTCGTCTGTGAAAATTTGTGGGGCATTCAAAGAGAGACTACTGCTTGCCATTATTTTTGTTTAAAAATTGGTTTAGAAATGCCTATGCGTTGAAAAAAGCACGGGTTGAAAAGGTAGCCCTGATGGGTTAAAATGGGCAGCCCTGATGGGTTAAAAAGGTAGCCCTTACGGGTTAAAAAATGTATGGTAGTTCTTTGGAAGATTTCACAGATCCCTTAAGATCAATGAAGCTCTTGATACCACTGTTGGTGTTTTTTAAAAATGGGGCAGAACAAAAATGATTGAAAATGTCTCTCAACGGATTGAAATGACTTTCAGTTGAATTCAATGATTTTCTTAAGCATTGAGGGGCTTTATATAGCCAACAAGAAATACATAATCTGCATAATTTGAAATTTAAACAACCTAAAATATCTCAACATAAACAAACTAACTAAAATTCAAAATTCAAATTTATTTCAAACTAAATAACTTATTTTGCTAAAAGTTACTGCAGTAACTTAAAGCAAATTTCAACAAAGGTCAATGCAATAATCTGAAAGCTGGACTGTGGGAGATACTAACAACTGATATACTGCGTTATCTAGATGGAGTCCAACCTGTACCCCAGCTGGGATGACGTTCTATACCTTGCCAAGGGTAGGCACACTATTGATGTGGGTCCTATAAACTAATGTCCAAAAGGACTAAGGAGTCAATCCTGATCTGACGGGTGACCTTTAACCTACAGTGGCACGTAGTTCTAGGACTTAGAGATTCCTACTAAAGGTCTCAGTCCTAAACTAATGAGTGAGCCTTCATACCTATGTCTGCTCGGTGCCAAGTAATGCTCCCAACTGAATTTAAACTGATAAACTGAATAGCTCATAAATACTACAAACTGATATTGAATTGATAGACACTTTATCTAAAAGCATCTTATATAGGTGGAATTGAAAAACTGAGTATTAAACTGATCATGATGAATTTCTGTATTCTAAATAAAAGATGCCATCTCACTATCATGGGGTCAAAAACATAAAATTCTCTTAAGCTGAGGGATCATGGAAATAACTATGTATTTATACTGAATTGTAAGTAAGAATATGTAATAAAAGACTACCCATGAAGAAGAATTGAAATAGGATGAAAATCATATTTTTCATGGAACCCTAAACTTTGTAGAATCATTAGCTGAGGAAATAATGTTTTCTTTGGGACTTAATGGGTGAAAGGGAACCCTACTGATGAAATCTCACATACCAAGAATGAAAACCCTAGCTTGAATCCTTGAACTGAAGTGAAGATGAAGAATCCTAGTTTCTTGCTTGAGAGAGCTTAGAACGTATCGAATTTGATTGTCTGAGTGTTGGGTGTGAATTTGAAGGTTTAGTCGACTGATTTCCCCTTAATCCCACTTAGGATAGGGGCCAAAACGTCGTGGTTTGGGAGTTGAAAGAATGGGAAAAGACCAAAATAACCTGAACTGAAAAGCTGTCGAAACATTCCACGAGGCCATCTACATGTTGTGGTTTGATCTACTAACCGTAGATCCCATCCGTGGAATTCAAGCTGAAATTTTAAGTTTTAGAAGTTCATTTAATGAGTCTTATTTACGACCCGTAGAATGATTTACGACCTGTGATTGGATTTGTAAAAAACAGATTGAAAAATCAAGTTTTTGGACTTCGTTTCACGAGCTCAATCTACGGTCCGTAGATTGGACCCATAAAACTCAGGTTTTGAAATCTCTGCTAGGAGTGTCTCTGATAAACGATCATAACTTTTTACTCTAATCTTGAATTGATGCAATCTTGGTGGCATTGGAAAGAAAAATCGTAGACTTTTAATTTGTTAGGTCATGGGACACCTAACTCTTTATATGCTGAGAGATATCTTACATGAACTCATGCGAAAACTTAGATGGTAGGAAAACTATGAACTCAACTTAGTGCTAGAGGTCCCCTATGACCTTAAATCATATCCGATAAACTTCCTACGCTTGGGAATGGACCTTAACACACATGTGCAAGTAAGACATTACCCAGTCCAAGTGAATGGTTTGGTTCTTTAACGTGGAATTTTGTCAGGTGTTAGAGTAAGTGACAGTAAATTGATGCTCGATTCCCATTTCAACACAAAACAAATGAAATTCACCTGAAATATACTCCTTTCCATTGTCTGTTCTGAGAGTTTTCAACATGCATCCACTTTGATTTCACAAAAAGCTTTGAACTTCTTAAAAACAACAAACACTTCAAGCTTTTGCTTAAGAAAATATACCCAAGTCATTCTAGTGAAATCATCTATAAAAAGAATAAAATACTTGCTGCCATTGAGCAAAGGAGTTCTCATCGATCCACAAATGTCAGAATGGACCAATTGTAACTTCTCACTTGCCCTCCATGTTGATGACTTTGAAAAGGCAATTTGTGTGCTTCCTAGTTGACAGCTTCCTCACACATTTGAACACAACTCAAGTTCAGGCAAATCTTTCACTAAATCATGCTTTTGAGCACATTGAATTGATTTCAAGTTATAATGGCCAAGTCTTTTGTGCCATAATTTTGAATCCTGCTCACATCTACTACTTCGATAAACTTTCTCAGAATTTGAGTTCCAATTCAAAGGAAAACTTTCTTTTTATCATTTCAACAGTAATCACTTCTTGTCCACTAGGTTCAGAAACAACACATTTTCTATCTTTGAACAATAAAATATTGTCTTGTTCTAGCATTTGACCAACACTTAATAGATTTTGGTCCAGATCAGGCACCAACAAAACATCTTGAATAAATTTAATACCTTCGGGAGATTCAATTGCCACAGTTCCTTTACCAACAATCGCCAACTTGCTTTTATCTGCCAACTTGACAAGGCCTTTGGCAGATTCCAACTTCGTAAAATATTCTTGTTTGCTGGTCATGTGTTGAGTGCAACCACTGTCCAAAAACCAGGTGCTTTCATCATCCTGTCTCGTATCTACCATTGTTGTAAACACAAACTTCTCCTGGTCCTCAACTTCCAAAATGTTGGCTTTTGGAGTTTGTTGGCAGTTCACCTTCTTCACTTTGCAAGACCTTTCAACATGGCCAGCCTTGTTGCAATATCTACATTGAAAAGGCGGTTTCTTCCCTTTGAACCAACAATCATCCTCTTTATGATTGTTTTTTCTGCTGAACTTACACGGTGGGAAGTTTTCTTTCTTCTTGGCTCTGTTGCGAGAATCATCTTGGTTTTTTTCCCTAAAATTAGTATAAGTATCTGATATTCTTCCTTCATTTTGCATTTGCATCTTCCTTTTGAACTTGGCTTGAAGAGCAGTTTCAGTAGCTTCTTCTAGCCTCAAGGATCTTCTCTGCTCTTGAGCTTGAAAAGCATGTACAAGGTCTGAAGGTGACATTTTTGTGAGATCCTTCGAATCTTTGAGTGTAGAGATCTTTGCTTCAAATCTTTCCAGCAAACTCACAAGAACTTTTTCAATGATTCTTAGGGATGATAATGGGGCAGTGCGGGGCGGGTTGAGCTTAACCTGCAAAAAATTTAATCCGCCCTGCTCCGCCCCACATAACAATTTTTTCATTTTCAACCCGCCCCACATAAATTATTTAATATTTTCCTTTTCTAGTCAAGTTTGATGCTAACAATAAAATTCATTATTCATTAAGTTATATTAGTTTAATATATAATGACTTAAAATTTGATCTTTTAGAGGTCAATTGGGAAGCAGGTAAGAAATTATATTAATTTTGATTGAACCATTTTCATTTACTATTTTGAATATTTTAGCAACTTAAAAGAAACTATCTTAATAGATAATACTCTATCACCAGTGTTTTGGGAAGCGAGAAGCGGAAAAAAGCGACGAGGGCTTGCTTCACAGAAGCGAGAAGCGAGAAGCGAAGCGCGCGCTTTTTTTAAGTAAAGCGATATTTAGTATAAAAAATAAATAAATTAAATAACTGAATAGAGATAATATATTCTTAGATTAAAAGTAAATAGATAGTCAATAATACTCATAAGTCATAACATATAAAGCAAAAACAGAGCAGTAATAGAATTGGAAAAAAACAGAGCAGCAAAAGAATTGGAAAAAACAGAGCAGTAACATACACACATCACTGATCACAGTCACTGTATAGAACTAAAAAAGAAAACAGAGCAGCAAAAGAATTGGAAAAACAGAGCAGTAGTGTTAATTGAAAAAAAAACAGGTCAGTAATAGAGATTGAAAAACAGAGTAGCAAACAGAAATTGGAAAAAAAAAATGCAGCAATAAAAATATAGAAAACACCCAGCAGCAACCAAAAAAAACAAAAACAGTAGCAGATCAGTCACAGCAGCCTCGCAGAGAAGAAGAGAAGAACAAGAAGAAGAAGAAGAGAACTTACAGCAGTGGCAGCAACCAAAAAAAGAAAAAAAAGTCGCAAAGCAGTCGCAAAGAAGAAGAAAGAAGAGAAGAAGAGAAGCAGTCGCAGCTTCTTAGTCTCGCAGCAATCCAAAAAAGAAATTTGAAGTCGCGAAAGAGGTATATTAAGTCGCATAAGGATTTCAGAAATTAAAAAAAAAAAAAAACTTGCAATTTTAAAAAAAGAAACCCTAATTAGCGCTTTTTCAAATTAAGCGTGCTTTTTTACGCTTTTGCTTTTCTTGCGCTTCTCGCTTCTACAGTAGAAGTGAGCGCTTTTTCAATGCCGCCTTGCTTCACGAAATAAAAGCGCAGGGGCCTCGCCTCGCCTCGCTTCTCGCTTTAAGCGCGCTTTTCTGCGCTTTTTACAACACTGTCTATCACTCTTAAAACATGTAAAAGTTACAATTAAGTTTGAACCCGCATAAAATTGCAACCACTTCAACCCACCCTGCACAAACTTAAACCCGCCCAACCCAAACCATCATAGCCTTTAACATGCCTCACATCCGCCCCGCCCCGCCCCATTGCCAGTAGGCAAGTCAAAATCAAAAGCAGAAGGAAATACAAAACTAGCTGATAAATATGCGGAAGCAGAAATAGAGATATAGAATAGGTCCCATAGCATAGATATGTAATACGATACAAGGAATCCAACCTTGGACTTGGTGTCACCGGTACAAGAGCATCTAAGTATAGAAAGGCTATATACATCAAGTATATCTAATAAAACTACAAAATATATAGACAAATACAAAAGAAAAACAACAAATCTTCGGACGCCAATAGCTCACAATCAAAGTTTGCGACAAGCCGACGACCACGGAAGATCCGAACCTCAGCAAGGGTGGCTCGTACTAGAAGCTGCATCAGAAAAAGACTTAGAAGTGTAGTATGTGTACCAAAACACGGGGTACGTAGTAGGTTTACAACCTTCATCTATGTTGGAGAATTCGTCAATGGTTTTTGAATTCTCTTCTTAGATTTATCACTTTTATTTGCCAGGTCTTGTCACTTCCTTGGAATTCTTCTTACAACTTGTCCCAAGCCTCCTTTGCAGTTTCAGTAGTCATAACTCTTGTGAAAATTACTTCTGAAAGTGCTGACTGTATGCAAGAGAGAGCTTTAAAATTTTTTTGAAACCTCTTCTCTGTGAATCTTAATTTGCGCCATAGTTGGGTTATTTGGCAAAGGATTTGTATCTCCTCCAACCTTTACCATTTCCCCCAAATCATATGCTCGCAAATAGGTTATCATTTTTACAGCTCAAATTGGATAATTCTCTCCAGAAAACTAGGGGTGAAGGAATCGAGAAAATGCTTGAAGCCATAACAGTATTTGGCTTTATTCAGGTTTCTTTTTGGTAGACTCTAACTCACAAACCCTTAGAATAAAAAAGCTACTGCTACCATTTGTTGTTCTACAGAGAAGATAAAAGAAGACACAAGTCAAAACATTCAGCTTATTTTATTCATTCACTTCATGGAAAATAAATAGATGAAAGACTCCTATTCTATTTCAACTGGGGTACTAAGTAAACTCCTATTCTACCCTCAACTAAATAACTAAATTTCAGAAATAGAATACTAAATTAGGAAGAAACAATAACAATAAATATCTCAATACTTCAACAACTTATGTAAAATAATTACAATGACTAATTTTCCCTTTCTAATATTAAACTCTTCTAATAGTAAGTTTTATCAATATATCTTCTTCAACAAATTCTTTAATAATATTTAACGTGATTCATTGGCTCAAAAGTCCTTTGCAAACATTGGTTCCAAATTCTTCTTCGTCTTCCACCTCAATCTTCTCTACAAACATTGGTTACAGATTCCTTGCATGCATTGATGATATGCCCTTTTAAATTGGAGAACTGGAACTCCAATCTAGAACCCTGGGTAAGCTGCTTTACCTATTCAAACAGAAATTAAATATTTTATTCTCTGCTGCTTCAGTTGAGCTCCACAGTCAAAGAGAAGGTTTCTGTAGTCAAAGATAAAGGGATTGAACGTGACGTTGGACCCTTACTTCCTTTTGAAGAACTATTAGATGCTGACAGCAATTTAGACTCTGGCAAGCTAGAAGACAATTCAAGGAGTAATCAATTGGAAGACTGTACTCTCCCTGACCCACAGGCTTTGTTGCATGTGACTAGCAGGAAAAAAGGAGCCTCTAGGAAAAAAAGCTCCTTACTGGTTCACACTTTGCTTTGCTATTTCAACTTTCTTTCAAAATAGTATCATACTACTGATTGTCGTGTTATTATTTTTTAATTTCTGGCAGGAAGACAATGATTTACTGGAACTTCAAAGGGAGTATGAGGAGTTGCTTTTGAAATATGAATCACATGTAACATTCTTTTTCTTTGCTTCTGTTATTTCTGATTCAATTTGATTTATTAATTTAATCCTTGCTTTTTCTAGAAAACTGTGAGTGAGGTAAAGATTGACTATCTGACAAGGAAGCTTTTTGAGGCTGACATTCATCTGGTCGATGGTTCTGAGCAAGATGACAATTCTTTGATGCTGTTGTGTGGGAGCAAAACTTTGAGAGAAGCAGAAGCTATTTTTGTGATTAAGCAGCTCCAAGAGAAGGTGTCCTCACTTCTTTCCTTGCTCATTTTCCCGTCATCTATATAAATAAGATTACCTTGTCACTTTTCCTCTTTTTAAGTGTTTCTCGGAAATGTGGAGTTTTTGTTCAGATCACTGTGTTAGAAATGGAGAGATCCTCAAGCCAACAGAATTTGGACTCTGTTGTTGAGATAGCAACTGAGCAGACCATATCTGCAAGAGAGAAGCATGAGGAGGTAATCAGGCTTTCACATTTTATGCATTGAAAGTCGCAATTATGATGATTTATCTCCTTATATCAAGAGAGCAAACAAAGTGGTGATATATGCTTTGATCACTTCAGAATTTCTCTGCTAGTAGCATATATGTTGTGGCTGTAAATATCTATACCAATCATTGAATTCTCACAGCCAAGCACCAAGAAAACCTGCTATTTCTACCTGATAGAATATTAATAAAGAGTTCTGTTTCTCCCACTTGCATGATGAAGCACCAGTAAATATGAAACATATGGTAGTCTTCTATATATCGTAATAAGTGTTACTTGATTAGTAATTTTCCAGTTTATAAATGAAGTAGACATGTTGTTACTGAGTACAACAACAACATACCTGTTGGTAAATTTTAGTAGTATGAGTTATTAGAAAGCAGAGAAGTCAAGAAGAATATTGGTAGAAGAACATTTTTATTGATGTCTTCAGATTTCATTTATAAAACTGGAATAAAAAACAGAAAGCAGTAAACCCACTACTAGCATATTCCTAACTCACTAACTTACTCCTAAATAATAGGAATTGATGGCTAACAACTAATTGACTAAGTCTTATCTAATATAATGCAGTAAAAGTAAAAGTGCAGTTGAAAAAGCAAATTCCTAACA
>JAJOOS010008385.1:0-17327 GCA_029582725.1 Solanum chiquidenum
AAGCAAATGACATCTCCAACAACAATTTCAAATATAGATATCTGTTGGCGCCTCCCCTTTCTAACAGCTTCAACTGGAATATTCTTGCTCACTTTAGAAAGCTTATCAAACTGTCTGTTTTGTCTGAAATTACTAATAGACGAAACAGCGATGACAAGAAACACAGCGACATAAATACTCCCTCCATCATACCATCCTTCTTTCAGTCCATGCTCCTTAATTCCAAATCCGAGAGACAGAGCAGCACAGAGCAAAAGTATAATGATAGTAGGATCTTTGAATGATTCCCAAACAAAGATGAAGAAACTTTTACTAGGTGGCTTACGATACGTGTTGCTTCCAAAAGCCTCATGTCTACGTTGAACGTCTTCTGGATCTCCGCTCACACCATTAGTTGTATCACTTTTGAGAGAAGCAGCAACACCTTGTACACCTCCAAGGTTAGCAAGTTCATCAACGCTTTTATCCTTGACAAGCTTAGATAGACTTGACTGATCAATGCCTGAGAAAAAAGGGTGGTCTTGTACTACATCAATCGCGATTGTATCAGTCGATACACGAAGTGCTTTTTTTGGATTGTAGGCAGCTCCATGTAGTGCTTTAGTGCTTGTCTTAATTTTAAAAGCTCTGGAACAATAGATTGTAGCAAAAGCTAAGTGCCATCTTTTTTTGCTGGAGAAATCAACTTCAGATGGCAAATCAAGTGTAATGTTCATGCAGAGATAATGCAAGTTTGCTTGAAACATCATGGACAATTCTTTCTTTGACTATGTAAAGGTGGAAAATGCGATGTTAATGAAATTAATGTTTGTAGTATGTATGGCGATCGACGAAACTTAACTAGTTCAAGATTGAGACGTAGTTAATTGATATACGAGAGAAAAGATTCAATTGTGTTTGGAATTGGATGAACAAATTTGTTTCATGGAAGTTCCTTTTATAGTGAAGCTTCCCCGCGTAAGAAGTTATAACGGTAATTTATTGACTTTAAGTATGTTTCCATTGAAGGGCGATGTATCTTTTTTAATGTCCAAGCATTTCCAGCTTCCTTCTACCCTATTTGGATGAATTTATTTTTGGGTAAAGTCACAAATAGTTAACTTTTTAGTCTTTGTAAATAGTTATTGTTCTGAAGTTTCAAATTTCACATGTAAAATTCCAGGATATTGTCATGAAATTTCACTTGTCGAATTTGAAAAAAGGATTATTTTTCTTAGAGATGAGGTCGAAAAAACGGCTACACTATTTCGTTGTTTTTTTGCGGGGAACGTGGTCATCTTAAGGGTGTACAATAATAAAAACATATCAATGAGAAAGTGTTTATCGTTTTTCACTTTGTAAACAAAAGAATACCTTTTTTCAAAGATGCAAAACTTTGAAATAGAAAGTGGGACCACAATTTTAAAGCATAGGGCCTAGTTAGCAACTAAAGTAGAAGTATACAAGCTTTGTATTCAAATAAATCGAGATTTTTTCTCATATATTGAACTATCAAACATACCTAATCCTTCCGACAAATTTGAAATCCAAACCTGGTCGGTCTAATTTAATAGCAGAGTTATAATTGTTACTCATCATTTACTATATAAATAAAAGGAAAAAAGTTTGATATACTTCTTAGTTATTTAAAACTGATGTATCGTTTGTTATCAAAGTGACTCAAAATTTGAATGAACACTCATCTGCCCCTCTATGCTCGCCTTGTCTTAATTGTGTCGTGTTAAACAAATCTAAAAGGAAGAACAATATTTTCAGATTTGATTTTTTTTTTTTAATTCGAATCAATAATTACTACATGGAGTTTCCAGGAATTTCAGCGCAGTAAAACAACATTATCTGAATATGTTCTTTGCGCGTTAACAACTTTGCTTTTACAATTTCAACATAAATACGTACACATACTATATATTATCTATTGATCTAAGTATGTACCTCGAATTTTCTACTGTTTGGACATATTATTTATGTCTGGTACAGAGAAAAAAAAAATTTAATTTTTTTTTATGTTTAGTTGATCAATTTTTTGCGAAAATATTTTTTTTTAAAATGAGAAAAAATACTTTTTCAATGGAAGTGAAAATAAATTTTATAAATAGCATTCTACTAATTATCTTCTCCCCACCCTTCAACACACTGGCTTGCGGCCAGAGGCAGAGCCAAAATTAGGAGTTTGGAGGTTCTAAATCAATTTGTTTGGGGTTCACAAGTTAATATACATAATTTTTTATAATTTTCTCATACAAATATAGAGTCTACAAAAAGCTAGTGGGTTCGTCCGAACCCATGAATCCCACCTAGCTCCTCCTTTGCTTGCGGCCACCATCACCCTCCCAGAGCCGCACCACCCCATACACCTACGTACCCTTCAATTCTTATTCTATAATATTTATCTAGATTATATAAAATATTTGTGAGATAATATTATTTGATGCTTCTTTACTGAACACTGAAAATAAATAAATGTCTCATTTATTTTCCAGAAAAAATATTATCCAAAAAAAAAAGATATTCCGTGAAAAACATTTTCACATGTAAACAACCTAAAAAGGTGCTTTAATTTGCTGTCTTCTTAAGTTTGCGTGGAGGTGCCCATAACTTTGGGGATTAGTATTCTTTTGCATTGATTCATCCACTTTCTAGTCCCTTCTATGTGGTTTCCTAAATATGATGTAGGATTTTTCATATAGTCTTCATATTTTTAAAATAATAATTGTGAGTCAGCGAGGATCTATCGTAAATAACTTTTTGATCTTCATAGTTGAAACAAGATCATGTACATATCACTTTTGTTAGAATATTATCTCATATGTAAGATTACATTCGATATGTTATTATATTAAATCGAGGATCTATTAGAAACAATTTTTTTACTTTCATATAAGGTATGAACAAAAATTACATACACATCACTTTTTCTAGAATATCTCATTTATGAGATTATATTGAATATGCTATTATTTGAGTCGAGAATTTTAGAATATCTCATTTATGAGATTACACTGATATGACAGTATTATGATAGTCTTAAGTTTTTGTTAGTGTCTAAGGCAAGTAAAACGTACGTTTAATAATCTTTTCAATTAACCAATTTATCATGGACATATAGTAAATTAATATTCTTTTTTTAAAAAAAACTGCTACTGCTGTGTTTTTTTTTATGATAAAGAAATGACAAATTAATTGGCATCTATATGGTCAACTATATATTTAACTTAGGTCTTAAGATTATTTCATTCTTATGCAGCTACTTCTAATGTCGACAATTTTATCCGTGTATTTTATTAATAAATGCTACAGCCAATTTATTCCATTTATTTTCTATCACAAACCTAGGACAGTTAGGGTTAGACAGAAAATTAAATGACATTGTTCCAAGTTTTCAACGACAGTGTTTTATTATTTTTGCTTTCTTGTTAAGTACGAAATTTCTTTTTATTTTTTATAATAAAATTGATGTATTAACTTGCGTGCACCTTAGTTATCCATTTCATTAACGATTAGGTCATACATGTGTTACCCAATTTCACTATGGAGCTTTAATATATAGTGGCATTATAGTTACGCTGTTCTATGTTTTATTTTTGTTTCGCCGTTCAAGTTAGTTTTGCTTAAATATTTATCCGTAATGGGTGATTACTGATTAAACCAATAAAATTAATTTTAGTATTTAAAAGGTAATGTGAAAATACATATTAGAATTGATCATAGTTAAGTACAAAATGTACATGTCTTACAAAATGTACATACCAAAGACATGTAGCATGCATTAGTTTGGTGCGAATGCTTGGTGCAGGTAAATTTTTATTGCGGCTTAAACTTTAAATTAAGATGTAATAATAAAGAGCTTATATATGTTTTCTACATTATCAGTATAAAAATTTTTTATATTAATTTGTTATTTTTATTTATTGTAATACATAATTTATTCTATTTTTAAGATTATAAATTTCATTTTTAAAGAAAAATAATTGCGTGAAAATATTTTTTGATCAAATTATAAAATTAAGTCTATAGTTTTGAATATGTCATTCTCATGTATATCTACTTATATAAAGAGTACATTAAATGATGGACAAAGTCCTCTAACAATTTGAATAATTCTAATTTCTAACCTCCCTTACGTAAGATATTAAGTTTCAAATGATGATATTATTATGATGTCAGATTGCCAACCTCATAATTGAAACTTTCTTCGTCTCAATTTATGCCATATTATTTGATTTGACACGAAATATAAGAAAGGAAAGTTGACTTTTGAAACTTATTGTTTAAAACAAGTCATAAATGTTTGTGTGACTATATATAGACATTTTAAAGTTAAATTATTACTAAATATAAAAATATAGAGTATTCTTTTCGAAACTGACTAAAAAGAAAAATGCTCGACAAAGAAAGTACTAGTTTTAGTTTACATTTCATTTTTTCAATAAGCCTATATATGAAGTTTGTTACAAAGGGTCTCTCAAGTTCCTTGATAAGTCTTTCCAAGAAGCTTAATAAAAGGGAATTCTACTTGTTATGATATTCTTTATTTTTCCTTTGTCAATGTTAGGTATTTAAAAGTGCATTTTGATTTTTGGGAAGAAAATGAAGACCTAATATAGAGGAAAATGTGAAAGAAAATTTTGATAAGGATTAATATCTTACCATACAATTTTCTAAGATAGTACACTTTCACTATCAATATGAAACATTTTGTTCAAGTAAACAGTCGACTTTTATTATTAAAATGAGAAATGATAGACACAACAACACATTTTTTGGAAAGTCCTCAAGTAGTAGTCCGTTTAAAAAAGAATAGTGTCATTTTTCATTTTTAGCGATTCTTTAATTTTAACTTTGTATTTGACATGTTTCACACCATACGATTAAAGAGCATTGATACATTCTACATATCTTTAGTTGAAAATCATAAAATTCAAAAAATATTTTTATTTTTTAAAATTCCGTATCAAATCAAAACTTGATAATAAATTAAAACAAATCGTGTACCTTCCTATTATAATAAAACACACATAAAGAACTTTGGAAGTCTTGTGGATAAGAAAAAAGAGGCACATGTCATCGTCAACCCCAGTCAATTTTTATTTTGAATCGGTCGTATGTCATATAGTAACATGATTAATATTGAATAAGACCCAACATCAAAGTTGAGTCTTTTTTGCAAATGCAACATAGTTTCTGAGTAGACAATTACATGACCTATTGGATGTTACTATAACAAATAGAGAATTTTATGATAATTATGTAGTAATAACTAATAATAATAATAATAATATGAGAGTTTTACACAAAATTCATAATATTAAAAGCTAATTATATCATATTCTTACTCTTTTCCAAATCACAAAATTCTTTAAATTTGGTGGAATCCGGATACATCCCAAAACGTCTCAATACATTGCGTCCTAGTTTCGGATACATCCTTCAACATCTTGATACATTGTGTCTCGATTTCGGATATATCCCTCAACGTCCCGATACATTGTGTCTCGGTTTCGGATGCATCACTCAATTAACATCTTGATACATCGCGTAAAGTGATGTATCCGAGAATAGGAGAGAGTATGATTTTTTGTAATTTTTTCAAATTATAGAGAATATGATAAAATAAGTTGTGTATTTAGATAATTTTTTCATGATAATATAATTACTGTTATATTTTAGTTAGCGACAATAATATAATGTGAATATTTGTAATCATGATTCTATATAAATACGCTAAAGACTTTAGCAATTGTGAATCCAATGACAATAACTTAATTATCATTAAATCATTTTTTACAATAAAGGAAAATTTATTATCACTGAATGTCTCTTTAGTTGTTGCTAGTGTGTTTGCTGGAAATTTTAAAAAATCAGTAGCTCCCCTCATAAGGTTATATACAACAAAAAAAATAGAGTAGTTAGTTTTCCTCTTGTAATCCAATTGTAATTTATGACAAACAACTGCATTGGTTGACCTGGACAATGTTTAAAATGCAATTTTGCTATTTGTTCTAGATCAAGAGAACCTCTAGATGTGTTCTTTTGTAGGGGAACAAAACTTTTAGGATTGTTGGTTATTGGTCAGGAAGTAAATTATTTAATATATTTATATTTTCTAATTTTGGATCTGCATAAATATACATTAAACTTTATATAATGTTGAACAAATAGATAGTACATACGTCCTACACTTAACATTTTGTGTTCTATGTGGTGCTTTTTACTTGGTCCATTGATTGTTCGACCTGCATGAGTTATTGGGTATGCCATTTTTTATTTTTTATTTTGAATTTCAACAAATAAGCTTTCATATTAACCTTCAAATAAGCTCAAAATTAATACATAAGTTCCATATATCATAAAGAATAACTTTCAATCATCAATTTAACAAAACATCAACAAATCTAACATCCTTTAAATTTTTTCATGTATATATGCATGGGTTACAGTTATAACTTATAATGACTGAAACAAATGTTAAAATTGGCAAAAAAAAAAATTAGTCGTGTGCATCTGAAATTCTTTTGCCAAAATAATAAGTAATAATTTTGTTATTCGAATTTCAACGGTCAATCTACTCCAAATAAACTCAAATTTGAAATATAAGTTTCATCATCAATTGTCAAATCAATAATAAATCAAACAAAAACACCCTTTAAATTATTATTTTTCATTTATGCTTGCTTGAAACACATGTTAAAATTGGCTAAAATTTCAATTGTATGCATCTTAAATTCTTTTGTAAAAAATAATAATTTTATTCTTCAAAGACATTCACATAATAGGCTTCCACCAACCCTCTTTTTAAAAGGTAATACAATTTATCAAAGGCATTAAATGGTCCAAAAGTGCCCAAAATTCCAAAGGAAATGATGATGAGTTTAGCTCTAAACATTCTAAACATGGCCATCTTTAGATTGGATTAAAGCTTTAACACCAAGAAAACTTTGAAAATTAGACCTTAATGGAGCCATTATTCCTTATCCAATAAAGAAGTTGTTGATGAGATTAATTAGCAAAGCAACAAGCTTTATTTGGCTCCACCCTTTAAATAAGTCCACCACAATTAGTTTGTTTAGGCCAAAAAGAAAGACCCAATCAATCATTTCATTCATGAATTTCATACTCTTAATCAACTTCTAAGTTATTTATTTGTTAATATAAAATGGTGGTCCTTCAATGTGCTGTAAGAAAGGAGAGGGACATATGATCATTCAGAGTAAATGGATTTGAGTGTGATCTTATTATAGGTAAATGTTGTAGTTTTTTTTTGGGCATATTTAGACATATTTTTAGTCAAAAGCAATATGTTCAGTTGAACTTAGAGAATTCACCTTAGATCTGCCACCTCAATGTAGGAACGTTAGATCTTAGTAATGTTTTGAAAATCTTATTTATTACTCCCTTCATATTAATTTGTTTGTCCAATTTTGACTTGATATAGAATTTAAGAAAGTAAAGAGAACTTTTGGATCTTATGACAAAAAAGGACAGAGACATTCTTTTTTAAACGGACTACAAAAAAGTATACAGACAAACTGAAACAGAGGAAGAACATATATCATTACATGAATATGTTACTTTGCTTTTTTAAATGTGATGTTTTGATGTAATATTAGCTAACAAATAAGCTAGTGTCCCATAAAACCCAAGCATCAAGCCGCATAATGCAATTTTGTACTTGGTTTGGCATAGCTACAAATATTAAATTGTCAAAATCTATATTTTAGAAAATGCAAATTAATGAAAACCTTTACTTTGAAAAAGAAAACAGGCTAAAACAATTAGTTTAAAGATTAGTAAATGAAGCATCTTGTGTCCCCATAAGAGAACATTCTTTAGTTAAATGTTCCTTTTTAATTTTTATCATCAAGAAATGTCCCTATAACAAGAAAAAAATATCACTTAAATCTTCTATGGACTTGCTTTCTTGTGTTTATTTTTTTGTTTTTGTGGCTCATCTTTGTTAAAGGCTTATTGTTGAAGCAAATATTAATGGAGGAGTCCACACTAATCAACTATTAACACACTGTCATGTTTAAAAAGGTCTAAGCTGTCCTCTAATATTAGCTATTAGCATGTGAATATCACTGTTGTCATCATCATCATCATGGTATTAATGTTTTTTGGACCCCTAATTTTTTTAATTTTAATCATACTATAATCTTTGACACTTGTCTTAGAGTATAATTAAAACACTGTTTTATTGCAGGATTTGGATTGTTAGTTAGATTATGGTAAATGAGATGGGAAACACAAATTCATCAGTAGATCATCAAGGTAAAACAGAACAGCTCTATAGTTTAAGATTGTTTCTTTTTCATTTCGAATTTCAAGATTCTGTTTGTTTGATGTGTTTCATGATTAATTGAAGTTCAAGATTGTTTCTTTTTCGTTTAGAATTTCAAGAATCTGTTTGTTTGATGTGTTTGATGATCAATTGAAGTTCAAGATTGTTTCTTTTTCGTTTAGAATTTCAAGAATCTGTTTGTTTGATGTGTTTGATGATTGATTAAAGTTCAAGATTGTTCCTTTTTCGTTCAAATTTAAATTCAGTTTGTTTGATGTGTTTGATGATTGATTAAAGTTCAAGATTGTTTCTTTTCCGTTTAGAATTTCAAAACTAAGTTTGTTTGATGTGTTTGATGATTGATTAAAGTTCAAGATTGTTACTTTTTGGTTTAGAATTTCAAGATTCTGTTTGTTTGATGTGTTTAATGATTGATTGAAGTTCAAGATTGTTTCTTTTTTCGTTTAGAATTTCAAGATTCTGTTTGTTTGATGTGTTTAATGATCTATGTTGAGCAGAGAATGCTGCAGTTGACGTTCAACAGAAAGGCGAAGCAACTGGCAATGAAGATGGTGTTAAAGAAGAAAACAACATAGTTCCTGAAGGTGAAACTAAAGATTATCATGAGAAAGATGCAGCTTTGCCTACTTTTGACACTTCAACAGATAAAGAACCTCAGCTTAAGAACTCTGAAGATGACAAAACAGGTATTTTTTCGATACTGTTTTCTTGATTTGGAATTAGCTTATCTTCATTAGTACTATCTATTTTATGGTAGTCGGCTTTTGAATCGAATTTCTTATGCAGATGAAGATAAGGGAGAGACACAAATTAAGCTGCCTTTTCATTGTACAGAAGTTCAAACAGGTGCTAATGACAAATCGAGTGAAGTCACTAATATTGAAACACATACTTCTCAATATGGGCAAAAAGTTGATCAACTTATGGAGTCAATTTTGGAGGAAAATGATGAAGTTCATGACCAAACATGTAACAAGAAAGGTCAGAATCTTTTTGTCATCGTAGACCTAATTATACCGGTCACTATATTCAAGCTGCTTGTATAATAGCACGCAGACGTTAAGTTTATGATTGTAACTTATGTTTTGATAATGGAATAGTCATGTAGACATCAATAGATAAGTAATCAAGAAATGAAACCTTTTTGAGTTTCTTTCTAATTGGTAAAAACTTATATCAGGTGAGGCAGAAGGAAGTTCATCAAATGATGAAGTCTTGAAGTTCGATCCAGTTGAATCCTTGAGTGTTGCTACTGATACAGTAGAAGAACACTTCAATTCATCGCCAAGTGAGGAACAAGAAACTCCAGAGAAGGGAAGATCAGGACAGAATCAGGATAAAACTCAGTTGATCAGCTCTGAAATTTCACTTGCTGATAAGACTATTGTTGCTGACGGCAATGATCAAAACGTTATCACTCAACAAGACGAATGCTTGGTGGGAGAACTGGATGCCACAGGAGATATGTCAAATGAGGAGAAACATGAGAATACGAGTGCTGAAAATCAGGTTGATTTGGATGAAACTTCTAAAGTGGAGTCCAGTCCAAGTGATGTTACAAGCTCACTGTTGGCAGATAGTCCATGGATTACTCCATCTAGTTCATTTGCATCAGTTGTTGAGCCACAAGACAAATCCATGATTCATACACCAGAGACTGAATTGACATCAAGTGAATCAGAAAACGCGGTAAAGAAATGTGATCCGAAGGAAACTGAGTCATTTATGCAGGAAGTGCATGAAATGCAGAATGACAATTCAGCTCCTTCAGTCGAATCACACCCCATAGAGGTTACAGAGGAAAAACTATCAGGAAACAACACTAACACTCATAGTGTAATGGATTACTCAATTGAGGAGGATAAGGCGAGGGGCGACATAAATGTTCAACCTGATATTCTTTATCATGATCACGCGCCACCAGATGAACAACATGTGAATTTTGAAGAAACATTTGAATTGGTGCCTGAAATTGGAGTACTCCCTACCAAATTCATTGGAACAACTACAAAAGAAAATGGTTTTCTTGAAAAAGAAAAGGAAGGAGTTGAGAAATCCAGTAGAAAGGAAATAAGGGAGGAGTACATATTGCATTTGGGGCCATCAAAACCGGAAAATGGTATCGATATAGCATATGCAGATGAAAGAGTGCAGGGGTTTGAGTCTGTTGAAGATCAGAAAGAACACAACGCAGACTTGACAGAACATGATAACTGTGATTTTATTGTCACCGAGGACTCTGGTGTTTTTGAACTCAATATATCAGAAAAAGAGACAGAAAATGCACAGAATGTTCAGACAAGTCTTGAAGCATTAGCATTTTCCAGTGGAAAATGTGTTTTTGATGAAAAGGTGCCAAATTTTCACTATGAAACTCCTTCCAAAGCACCAGAGAGTATTGGAAGGTTAAGTCTCGAAACAATCCCAGAGAGATCAAGCAACGGAACTGAGCTTCGAAAGTCTCCAAGCTTCGATTTTGGTGTTCACAGAAGATCTTCAGAATCAGATCAAACTCCACTTCTCTGTCCTGAAAAGACTCCTACAAGAAGCTTATCAGTTGGCTCCAATGCAAAGTTCTCAAACTCAATCACGAGAACTGGATACAACCGAAACTCACTAGACTACGAGGCAGTGACAGTCGAAGAAAAGACTATTCGAGTAGAAAGAAGTGATTCAGACATTTCCAGTACTCCTCTTTTAAGCTTGTCAAACAAAGGAGAAAACGGCGATCTGAAGGTTACATCTGAAACACAACAGAACCATGTTGCTGTTACAAAAAGAGAGGACTTTCAGGCATCACAAGAAAAGGAAACTTGTCAAACTTCACCAAAAGGGAACGGAAAACGCAAGCCTAGACCATCTTTCTTCACCACTTGCATATGTTGCACAGCTGCCACACATTATTGAACAGACTCAACATGATATTTGGGTTATGTTTTCGATTTATTTATTTTTCGATTGATTGATTTTTTCACCATATTAAAGATGTTTTCATATGGCATTTTTCATCACAATGGAGTGTTATGACCATGTATAGTCTGTAAGATACTGAAAAAAGTGTGTGAGAGTGAGCTAGTCCGCGAATTTCTGAGTGATGACTATAAGTTATACTTCCTGTTCTGTTTTCTCATCTTTTGGTTTGTTACAATATTTTGCATTGAATCAGAAGACGTTTATTCTAACTGAGGTAGCTTGGCTGCCTTTGATTGTTATAATAGTCCATTTTCTTTTCATGTATCAACTAAACACCGAGTCCTGGTGCACGTGTATCTCATATCAATCAATGGTGTCTGATAGTTTTTCTCTGTTACATGACAAAGGAATTTATGAATCTTAAAATAACAATGCATATTGTAGATCAAAAACTTATGTGTACGCAAAATGTCTTTATTATTATGGTGTGTTACGTTTTTCGTAGCAGCCCACGGGGTTGGTTTTCTTTTGGGCATGCTTCGTTTGTTTTGCTCTTCTTCTTCAAACACAAATATGCAAGATACTAACTACAACAACGTAAAATTTCATACATGATCACATAATTATAACTATTTTCATTGACGTTATTTAACTATATTTTCTAACATAAAAATCACAAGCTTTGCTCCTTTTTACTAGGCAAAATTGTATGAAATAGCAAACTATTAATTCAAATTAAATGTTATAGCTATAGTTTATTTTATTTGTAATTCGCAACAAACATTCCATTTTTTTGTCATCTGATTCGGTATACAATTATCCTTTTTTGGTATACAATTAGCCATTTTATACATTTCGGTATAAATGGTATAAAATGTGTTTGTGTTTGTATAAAGCGAGAAAAAAGTGTATATACAAATACAAATACATGTATTTTCGTCCTATACACTTATAATTATACAAATACAGATTTTATTATATAAATTACAATGTATAAATGAATTTATACATTGTAAATAATTTGTATAAAATTGGATGTATCTAGCAAATTATACAAATCAAAAGCTCCATAACAAACATAAAATTTGTTATGGAGCACAATTATGCAAACTATTATTATAACATATAAATATAATTTTTTATGTTTGCTCTCTTTTTACTAACATAAGAATCACATATACCACAAACTTTTTAACTTCCAATAGGTCATTTTTTTTATATCAAATACTAGTACAAATTCAATTAAACAAGCTGACCTTACCTGACCAAATCCAAATACAAATTTGATGGTTAATAGTCTTTTACTTTTATTTTTTATTTTTTTATTTTTAATTGAATAAATTCAAATTCTATTAAAAAGATTCATCTAAATATTCCTACACACTATTGGCCTATCCAAGTTTTGATCCCTAGTCTACCTAATTAAGAAACGTGGTTTGTTTACTATCTTACATGTTAGGAAGGCCTAGTAATATGTTGAAAATAAACAGTAGACTCTTTTTTTTTTCGTATTAGACACTCCAATGTTAACAAATTAAGTGTGTGCCTATTAAATTACACTATCACATTCTATGTCATGTGGCACAAAATATTTAATAGGTACATATTTATATATATTGGGAGTATCTTATAGGAAAAAAGGTATTTTTAGTGGCGGAGCCAAAATTTGAATGTCAAAATATATAAAGTACACAAAACATTTCCAAGCATCTTGAGCTATATTTTTTTATGACGATCCACATGTATTACATAGGCATTATTTGTGGATTATTATTACTTGCATGGAATTCGATCCATGGTCGTAACAAGAAGAAACTTCCACCAGGACCAATGCCTCTACCTTTAATCGGAAATCTCCACAACTTATTCGGTGCTCCACCCCATAAGTCGATAGAACGGCTTGCTAACAAATACGGCCCAATAATGAGCCTCAAATTGAGCCGATTACCCACCGTAGTTATATCTTCATCAGCCGTGGCTAAAGAAGCCGTCAAAAAACACGACTCAGCCTTTTCCAGTAAAACACCTAAAGATGCAGTCGAAGCCCATAACCACCATAAATTCTCCGTCGTATGGCTACCGGTCAACAGCATTCGCCGAAAAAATCTCCGGACAGTAGTGAATTCGTGTATTTTCTCGACGAAGAAGCTCGATGCGAACCAGAATCTCCGGTCCACGAAGATCTCAGAGCTTATTGCTTACTGTCATCGGTGCAGCCAAACCGGTGAGGCCGTGGATTTTGGTTTAGCCGCTTCTGATATCGCGATAAATGTTTTATCGAATGCGATTTTCTCCGCTGATTTAGTGGATTTGTGTGAGAAATCGGAGAAGAAATTCAAGGATGTGATCCGGAGCGTTACGTACCAGATCGGAAAGTTTAATATGGTGGATTACTTCCCTGTGCTGAAATCGATCGATCCTCAAGGGATAAAAAGAAGCAATTGTGATAGTGTTGATAAAATGTTTCGAATTTTTCGGGGTTTTATTGAGGAAAGATTGAAGCAAAGGAAAAACAAGTTGCAGAAGAAAACCGAAGACGTTTTGGATATTTTGTTAAATATGAGCGAAGAAAAAGATGTCGATAATAACAAGATTGCAATGGATAGAAATCAAATCGAACACCTTTTTCTGGTAAATATATTTTAAATATTTTTTCCAAAAAGTCATTCAAGTCGAAAATTAATATAATCTACACATATACTACAGGATATTTTCATTGCAGGAACTGATTCAAGTTCCATTACGTTAGAATGGGCAATGCTAGAGCTGATGAAGAACCCACACGCAATGGAAAAGGCTAAAGCGGAACTGGCGCAAGTTGTAGGCAAGAAAAAGGCAATTAAAGAAGCCGATCTTGTTCGGCTTCCTTATTTGCACTGCATTTTGAAAGAGACCTTGCGGATACATCCGCCTGTTCCTCTTTTGTCTCGCAAGGCCGAGCAAGATTTTGAACTTTGCGGCTACTTTGTCCCAAAGGGTTCACAAGTGATAGTGAACATATGGTCAATTGGTCGGGACCCTGTTATTTGGGAGGATCCTTTGGTGTTTAAACCTGAAAGGTTTTGGGGTTTGAATAATATGGATATTCGTGGTCAAGATGATTTTGAGCTCATTCCCTTTGGTGTTGGTAGAAGAATGTGTCCTGCGATATCTTTAGCTATGAGGACCCTTACCACTATGTTGGGTTCGTTGTTGAATTCATTTGATTGGGTTGCTGAAGGAGACGATGAGTTTGATGCGGAAGAGAAAAGTGGTCTTATATTAGGCAAATTACGTCCTCTACGACTTGTCCCAATTTCACTACAGGATCAAATTTGATGAAAACTTATGTAATAAAGTAGAGCCGGTTGTTATATTGCAAAATAAAAGCATATGCATATGAAGTTTCTCTGAAATCATATTATGGATGCCATTAATTTCCTCCTTAAAGCTCCAAGCTATAGTTGTGGTTTTGTTGATTATGTTAATTATCACAATCAAGGAGTCAAATTATATAGCAAGAACATTGAAATTGTGATCAATACACCATCTCAATACAACTTCTTGATAGCCCGAGCCTCAGCCTAATTATATAGAAGAAAATGATCAAAATATATTGTGAAAGTCATGCTCATATATATGAGAGAAAATGGTCTAAAGCCTCCCCAATCTATACCCGAAATCCCAACTACACACTCCAACTTCACGGGTGTCCTATCACCTCCCTGAACATTTTATTTCTCTATTTAGTGCACACCTGAGTGTTGATCAGTATACATAAACCAAATATATTGACTAACGTGATTTGCACGCGCGGGACCCACGTCAACCTTTCCTTTTCCCTCTTAAAGATCGAACGACCTCACTCCTTACCCCCAATTCTTTCTTTTCGCTTTTCTCCTTTTCATCTCCCCCAATTCTTGGTCGAATTTAATTTCGACCAAAAAGTTTACAAATTCAACAAAATTTCATGTTTGCATCTCACTACAACGTTGCGCATTGAGTCTGATTCATCGATACAAAGCTTTTTCAAGTTTTCATTTGTCATTATTAACGAATTTAGAGAAGATTCAATATTCAAATTAAAGAACTTAAATAAGAAATTAGAGCAGATTACAAATCCTAATTTCAAGATTTAAAGTAGAAATGAACATAAACAACTAAAAACTAGCCATTTTTGAAAGAAAAACGTCAAAACATTGAAGAAGGAACAAAGGTTTATTTAATTTGGGGAAGATGACCATTGCCAATTTATTGCCTCTAACGCGCCTAGAGGAGGTGCTCTCACCTCCTATGACAGGTCAACACTCAGGTGTACACTAAATAGAGAAATAAAATGTTCAGGGGTAATAGAACACCCGTGAAGTTCGAGTGTGTAGTTGAGATTTTGGGTATAGATTGGGGGGTTTTAGATCATTTTCTCTATATATGACCCATACGATTTCTTAGAATACCTCCACCACCAGCACTAATTTCAGGATTATCTTAGAATAATCGTCAATATTAAGCTTGTATTCTCCATGGTTAGGCTTACTCCATATGACATGGGTGATGCCAAGTTTAGGCTTGATATTATCCATCATTCGACAAATGTTTTAAAAGTTTGTGGGGAACTTTAATTTAGGAGGGGAGTTCGGAAGTAAGGACCAAATATACAAGATACTAACTACAACAGCAACACATAATTATAATTTTTTTCATCATTCATCAAAGTTATTTAACTACATTTTCCAACATAAAAATCACAATGCTTTATACCTACTAACATAAGAATCACATATATCGAAAAATTTATCTTGAAGTAGGTAATTTTTGAAATATCTAATAATACAAATTCAATTAAACAAACTGACCTTACCTCACTCAATCCAAATCCAAATTTGATAGTTAATAACCTTTTACTTTTTACTTTTTTATTTTTAATTGAATAAATTCAAATTCAATTAAAAAGAATCATCTAATTAACCCGATTCGAAACTAGTTTAGGGACTAAATATTTTCACACACTACTAGGCTTATCCAAGTTTTGATCCCTAGTCTACCTAATTAAGAAGCGTAATTTGTTTAAAACCTACTCTCTCTCACTCTATTTTTAATTGTCATACTGCGCTTTTCGAGTGTTTATACATATTTATATATATTAGAGTGTCTATTAGGAAAAAAAAGTCGTCAAGTGCAAAAAAACATCTCTATATATATATAAAGTACACAAAGCATTTCTGAGCACGTAAAAGTATTTTTTTATGATATGATGTCAATTGATATGAATTACATAGGCATTATATGTGGATTATTATTACTTGCATGGACTTCGATCCATGATCGCAATAAGAAGAAACTTCCACCAGGACCAATCCCTCTACCTTTAATCGGAAATCTCCACAACATATTCGGTGCTCCGCCCCATAAGTCGATGGAACGGCTTGCTAACAAATACGGCCCAATAATAAGTCTCAAATTGGGCCGATTACCCACCATCGTTATATCTTCATCAGCCGTGGCAAAAGAAGCCGTCAAAAAACACGATTCCGCCTTTTCAAGTAAAACACCCAAAGATGCAGTCGAAGCTCATAACCACCATAAATTCTCCATCGTGTGGCTACCGGTCGACAGCAGTCGCCGGAAAAGTCTCCGGACGATATTGAATTCGTGTATCTTCACTGCAAACAAGCTCGACGTGAACCAGAATATCCGATCCACGAAGATCTCAGAGCTTATTGCTTACTGTCATCGGTGCAGCCAAACCGGTGATGCTGTGGATTTTGGTATAGCTGCTTCTGATATCGCGATTAATGTTTTATCGAATACAATATTTTCCGCGGATTTAGTAGATTTGTGTGCGAAATCGGAGAAGAAATTTAAGGATGTGATCCGGAGCATTACATTCCAGATCGGAAAGTTTAACATGGTGGATTACTTCCCTGTGCTGAAATGGATCGATCCTCAAGGGATTAATGGAAGCACTTGCGCTGGTTTTGCTAAAATGTTTCGGATTTTTGGGGATTTTATTGATGAAAGGTTGGAGCAAAGGAAAAAGAACCAGAAAACCAAAGACGTTTTGGATATTTTGCTAAATATGACGGAAGAAAACAATGGCAATGGCAATATTGCTATGGATAGAAATCAAATCGAACAC
>JAJOOS010008386.1:0-31644 GCA_029582725.1 Solanum chiquidenum
TGTTGTATATATTTTTATGGGTAGGCTGGGGCCCTGTCCCACCAATCTTTACTACTCTTAGAGGCTTACAGACTAGTGTGTGGGGTGTATAGCTACGTTATGGCCATACTGTCCTATGTGGTTGTTTGCTGAAGCTTGTGAGCTGCTTGATGTATTGTATTGATATATACCTGCTTTTAGTTTTGGTATAGATATCCTGGTGGCCTCGACGGCCCAATCAGGACTTCTGTGCTAGTTGGCTATTTATTTATATGATCTCATCGGAGTAGTTGTTTCTTTTATAGATCAGTTGGCAGGGCCTTGCCGGCCAATGGCTTAATTTTAAGTCGAGATATACTTGTTTGATCTCTTGATTGCGTGTGGCTGCCATGCGCTAGTAGAAAATGGTTCAGCAGGGTCGGCTCGGGCCTGAGTTTTGGCATTAGGAGCCAGTTGCGCCCCTTGAGTTTGGGGTGTGACAATGTACTCACAAGATTCGGCTTGACATTGAATGTAAACCTAGTGTGGAGCATCAACGGAGATTGAACCCTCCAATGCAAGAGGTGGTGAAGAAAGAAATTATCAAGTGGCTAGATGCAGGAGTGATCTACCCTATCGTGGATTGTAAGTGGGTAAGTCGAGTGCAATGTGTACCGAAAAAATGGGTATAACCGTAGTCCCAAATGCAAAAGGAGAACTTGTGCCGACAAGACCGGTGACTGGGTGGCGAGTATGCATGGATTATCAAAATCTTAACTCATGGACCGAGAAAGACCATTTTCCAATGCCCTTTATGGATCAAATGCTAGACCGGTTATCAGAAAGAGGGTGGTATTGCTTTTTAAATGGATATTCCGATTACAATCACATCTCTATTGCGCCAGAAGACCAAGATAAAACCAGTTTTACCTACCCTTACGGAGCATTTGCATTCAAAAGGATGCCATTCGGGTTATGTAATGCCCCAACAATATTTCAGCGTTGTATATTTTCTATTTTTGCGGATATGGTAGAAGACTCTATGGAAGTATTCATGGACGACTTCTCAGTCGTTGTGGATACATTTGAGGAATGTTTGACACACTTAGGACAAGTTCTCCAAAGATACGTGGATACGAATCTGGTTCTCAATTGGGAAAGATGTCATTTTATGGTGAAGGAAGGAATCGTTCTTGGGCACAAGGTGTCACAAAAGGGTCTGGAATTTTACATGGCAAAAATTGAGGTCATTGAGAAATTACCCCACCAATTTCAGTGAAAGGTATTCGCATCTTCTTGGGTCATGCAGGTTTCTACCGAAGGTCCATTTAAGAATTCTCAAAGATTGCACAACTACTATGCAAACTCTTATAGAAGGACGTGAAGTTCTATTTTGATAATGCTTGTATGGTCGCATTTAAGTGTCTGAAAGAAAAATTAGTATCCACCTCGATTATCGTCAGTCCTAATTGGTCCGACTCTTTCGAAGTAATGTGCTTACCAGACTGCTTTTAATACACCTATCGATATGTCGCCTTATCAATTGGTTTATGGTAAAGCTTGTCATTTGTCCATTGAACTAGAACACAAAGCATTATGGGAATTGAAGGCCTTAAATTTGGACTGGTCAAAAACTTCAAGGGAGAGGGTAGAGCAGTTGAATGAACTGGATGAATTTAGACTCAGATCGTATGAAAGTTAAGCCATCTACATAGACAAAATAAAAAAATGGCATGATGCTCGAATACTCAAGCGGGACTTCAAGGTAGGAGATTAGGTTTTGTTATACAACTCTTGACTTAGACTCTTTCCCAGAAAGCTCAAATCCAAATGGTCTGGACCTTTTAGAGTAACACGAGTGTTCACCAATGGTGCCATAGAAATTGAAAATCAGGAAAGACCTCCATTTAAAGTGAATGGTCAACGTCTAAAATTATATTTTGGGGATTGTCAAGAAATTTCTTTGGTTGAAGTGGTGTATTTAGAAGATGTTGTTGCGTCGTGCAACAACGTTAACTAAGGCGCTGTTTGGGAGGCAACCCAAGACCATGTATTACTTTCTTTATCTTTGATAATATAATGGTGTGTTGATTGTGCAGATGGAAGTATGAAGAGTGAACAAAAGGTGTAGATAGGCAAGTGATGGATCCAGTTGGCGATTCGCCGAAAGGATCGGTGAATTCGACCTTATCCATCATTCGACTCTAGACATCGTCAACATTAGAGTTTGTAAAACTCGGTGAGTTTTGGAAATAATTGGTGAATCACTGATCATATCGGCGATCACGATGGAAACCGCTGTTTGAACCCCTGTAAACCAAAGATTCTGTAAACTTTAGCGGAGAACCAAACAGTCGGTAGTCTGCTGAGTGAGTTGGCGAGTTTGACTAACGCCGCCGAGTGGACAGTTTTTACAAGCCAAAGGTTTAGAATTTCCAACTTCATTCACTTTCCCATGCTTTTTATCTAGTCAACACCCACACCTGCACTACAGTTTTATATTTCTTGCACTTATGGAGTATTTTGATTCATTGGTTTGTGCGCGGATTTGGATTGCATTGCCGCCTAACTTCTCAGTATTATTTCAACAAGCACAAGAGGTCAGTCCGTATTTATTTTGTCGACAATAATGCCCCAACAAATGGAGCAAAAGTGTAGACATGATCCTCTCCTTACCTCCCTCTCTTTCTTTCTTTATTTTGCTTTTCAGATTATGTGTTAATTGCATTTGAGGACAAATTGCTTTAATTGTAGTGGGGTCAGGCTCACCTTTTGTGTCCTATTTGTGATGCGTGTTTTGTATATTTGGGTTGTCTGTTTTTACTTGTGTTATATATTGCCTTTCGTGGATGATTCAGCTCATGTATCCTTTTGGTTTTCAATTAAAAAAATGATTTTGACCCTTCTGGAAAAAAAATATTTTTCAAAAAATTTCACCACCGCTTGTGTTGAAAGTGGCTGTTCTTTTGCAAAATTTAAGTATCGGTTCTGATCAATACTGATGACTTGAATAGTGCTCTCAATCGGACGAACATGAATGTGCGGCTACGACGAGACCAAATGAAGTTGCATAAACAATATGTGAAATCCTTGCATCTTGTTGTGATTAGCCGTTTATCGAATTGATTCTTTTGTAATGACCGTTGCACACTAGCGAAAGTGTGTAGTCTTGTTTGACTTAAGTGTCGATGCGTTGCGTAATTAGCTTACTTTGAACCATGCATGAATAAAACCAAAATTTACCCTGTTAGTCTGATTGATTTAGAAAGGTGTCCTCTTGATATGATCTTAGGCAACTTTAAAGAGTGTGAGTCAAATTTGACATATACCTCTTTTGTGGCCTACCCGTGAGTGTGTGAAACTCTTTTGAGCACCCCTTGAGCCTTACCTTTCTTTGGAAGAAACTTGATGAACCCTAGACCTTACTTAACCCCACTACCTATAATCCTCTTGAGTTGTGATTTAGTGAATAACCAACTTAGGCCAAAAGCCTAAGTTGGGGATGTGGTGAAAAGGAAAAGGAGAAGTCAAGAAGTGCAAGAAAAAGTCTCTCTAACCCATGGTATTGCAAAACAAAATGGAAATCCTCCAAAAAAAAAAGAGAAGAGAATCAGAGAAAAAGAAAAAGAAAGGAAAAAGAAGATTGTGAAATAAAAGTCCAAAAGAAATGGAGTTTCCAAGCAATCCATGGAGTGAATAATAGGATAACTTAGAAGCACTAGAAGAAAAATTGATTGAAGAAGGTGCAGAAAAGGAAGTGTTGAAAGCTCCACAATTCATGAGGATATTTAGTCACGGAGCCTAAAATAACCATATCTTTGCACTCAGCCCCATTACAAGCCTTGAAAAGACCTTTTTGATCTTGAGAGAGCCGAACCGAAACTTGATTGGAAAATAAGGGCAAACCTATGGGTGAAAACATGCATTGTGTTCCTCTTTTTTAGTGTGAGTGTTGCATATGATTCCTGATCTTAAATTGATTAACTCATGTGTGTGAATATGGAATCATTCTTTGTGTGAGGGCATTTAGATACTTTTGTTGAGCTTGAACTTGCATTAGTAGCAAGTATTGCGAGCATGAGAATCTTTGGTAATGGTGTGTCACAACTTGAATCTTTGAGTACACAATTGAATCTCCACATAAGTAGTTTGAAGTTTTGTTGTGTGCATTCATGATTATGTTTTGTGTAGCACTGTTTGAAGCACCTCCTTTTTGAACGACTGAACTTGAGTTTGCTTGAGCACAAGCAAAAGTTTAAGTTGGGGGTGTTGATAAGTCCACAAATTGGACTCATTTAGGGCTTTATTTTACTAGAAATAGTGTCCTCAAATGCTTATTTTATCTCAATATCTAATAAAAACCTTTAAGTTTCAGGTATTTGAAGTTTGAAGGAAAGCATGGACGCTACTTCGCAAAAAAGAACGAAAAGCCTAAAAAGAACAAGAAAATGAAGGCCTCAGGATCGCCGAGTTCACTTGGCTAATCGCCGAAGGGTCTCACTTCGCCTTTTGTTCCAATGTACTGAACCTTGAAGAAAAGGACCAAGTCGGCGGAAAAAGGGAGAAGTCGGCGTATCACCGAGAAGGTCCACGAAGCAGTACTATGTCGCCCAATTACCCAGAGCACGACGATGCTGAATGATGATGCAAGACTTCGATGAACTACACCAAAAGGCGAATCGCCGAGTTGATCGGCGATTCCGACTAATGTCGCCGAACGATCTGCCGCAACACATATTTTTGAAAACTCTAAATACTCGTTGAGAGATATAGCTTAAAAAGAGTTTTAGCATTACATTTTTAGTATAAAATTTTAGACAATATAATTTTTAGAACTTTTTTACTCTCAAGTTTGGAGAGGGTTTTTGGGAGACTTGAAGAAAGGAGTTCATCTTCCCCAAGTTGGAAGAGGGTCTTCTCCATTCTTCTTGCTTTGCTTAAACCAAGGTTTAATTTCTTATACCCATTTGATTTCACTATCATTTTAGGTGTATTTTGTTGTTTCTTGATGTGTGGCTAAAACACCCCATTTTTGGGCTGTGATTTAGCAAATATGTGTTGATATTATTGTTGGGTCTTGGTTGTTGATAGGTTAGCTTTATTTTAACGGTGATTTAACCTAATAGTTGTGGTTTAATTAAATGGGTTTGTAGTTGCAAATACAAAGCCAACCATGTGTTTTCGGCTTGCCCGAGATGGAGGTCGCGAAACCAAGACCACTAAACTAATGGCCTAAGGAGTGGGTTGACATTAGGTTCAGCCCGAGAGGGTGAACCCTAGTCCTATATCCTAACACACAGCTCTAAAGAGTGAGTGGGGTAAGGCGTAGGCTGGTCTTCATGTGGCAAATGGGTGTCCGAGAGGAATGCATTTGAAATGGGATAAGTTGCCCGAGAGGGAACTTATTTCCATCTAAAGCTTAGCCTAGTCACTATTATCTTGCAAATTTCCTATCGAAAGCATGTACCCAACCATTTATCCCAACTTGTATTGCGGTCACACCCCAAGAACTCTTCCCCATACTTGATTCTCTTGTTATTTTTGTTGTTTTTACTTACTTGTGACAAAACCTCCAAATTGATATTTGACACTTTTGTGTCCTCCTTCGATTTACATTGTTTTTAATCGTTAATGTCTTTAGCTACTACTAGTTAGAACTAGATTTTATTTTTCTATTAATTCTCAAGATCGCTCCCTTGGGACACGACCCCAACCCTTGATTGGGTTACTATATTATCGACGATCGTATACACTCGAATTGTAGTTAGTGTCGTTGGTCACGATAAGCATCAATAATCATAAAGTGAGTACCAAACAACATGGTACTAAGCAAGGCACCTAATAGACAAAGTAAAAGTAGGCTAGAATGTGAGTAATCGTTTCATCCCAACCAAAGCTCTTTAAAATACAACCTGCATAGAAATAATCCCAACCTAACAATTTTACAATACACACTTCAGAAGGCTTTACGGTCACAGTTCAATAGTCCTAGCTCAATAACCAACCAAGTTTTGAGTATGTCAATCACAAGTACTAAGTATATTATTCACAAGTATCAAGTAGATCAATCACAAATGCCAAGCATATTAATCACAAGTATCAAAATGAATCAAATCATATTGGTGAACTCTTGATAGAACCATTTCCCGTTGGCACAATATCACTAGCGGGAACCATTTCCCTTCGGCTTTATATCATATCACTTGCCAGAACCATTTTCATTTGTCTTTAAATCATATTACATGCGAGAACCATTTTCCTTAGGCGCAATATCACTAGCTGAAACTATTTCCCTTTAGCTTAATATCATATCACTAGCCAGAACCATTTTATATCATATAACTTTTCTAAACCATTTCCCTTCGGCATAATCATCACACGTCTCATCATGGTGCAAAGAAATATTGCAAATAAGCAATTTTACACCCTAAGGAAGAGACAACGACTCAAGCAATTTAAATCTACAATGATACCATCAAAGAATTTCATCAATAAACAAATTAGGGTCCACAACAGGGCAATCCGCAGAGGATTATCATCAACAAGTTGCATTTTTCATTAATCACCTTTTATTCATTTAAATTTATCAAGTGAAGTAAATTAATCCATCACCCAATTCACATTACTCCCCAGTACACACAATGAAGGAAAATACAAAATTTTATTAGTTTCATAAGGTTTAAAAGATCACTCAATTCAATTAAAAATCAATCCAAGACTTGAGTCTTCCCTTTCTGAACAATGTCCAAAGCCATAGAATCTATTTCAATCAAGTAATCACAATAAGATTCCAGAAATAATAACACCCAAGTCATACATTTCAAAAAAGGGTCATATCAACTCATGAATCCAATATTAAAAATGAGGTTTGAATAAAAAAATCTTTACTTGAAAATTTTATGTAAGGAATTTGCAATTAATAGGTGAAAACCATTTCAAAAAAAGGAATTAAAATTAGTTCACAATCATTATTTTACTTTAAAACTCATGTTCTTGAAAAACCTTGTCATCTTTCAATCAAAATCCCAACTTTTGATGTTAAAATCCATAAATGATAAAAGGGAATTGCTATTTTAAGGTCACAAAGGCTTACCCAAATGATTTAGCAAAAAAAAAAACCTCTTCAAAATTGCTTCCAAGGGTTTTTTAAAACTCAAAAAGGGAGAAAATGTGGTTAAACCCTGAAATGGTAGGCCAAAATCCGTCTCTTATGTCGCTTAAGAAAACTCAAGTTCACTTAAGTGAATCCCACAAAAACTAGGGGTATCTCTTTCACAAACCACCATTTACATTCACGACCTTCGCGACCCATGGTATACTTAAGAAAACCCCACCTAAAATGGGCTTTTCTCTTTTGTGACCAGGGTCCCGCTAACATGAACCACAATATCTCTAGGTACCCTTCACGAAAGTGAGGAACACCAACATCAGAAATATTAACCAACTCTCAAAATATCAATACGACCCTTGAGATTTAGTTAAAACTCCGTACATACAAACCATATATGAAAATTGACTAATTACAACGTTTCAGACTAAATGGAAACATTAAAACATTAATTTGAGGTCTCCTTGACCTGAAACTCGTGAAAGTCACAAGAAACTAACATTACGCCTAAAAAGGCTATATCAAACTCGAGAGCTATGAAAATTCAACCAAGACCTACTTAGGCCTAAAATCATACCTCAAATCCAACAGAACTCTAGGAATGCCAATCTGAGCATCCGAACCCTGAATGTTGAATAAAGTCGCTAAAATATCAAAATTATCTAACTTAAGACTGATGAGTCGGGATTTTTGACTCATTTAGAACTTGTTATCTAATGAGTGTCTTCAATGCCTATTTTATGTTCATAATTGATGTTAAATTATTTATATGCAGCCATGAAGGTTGAAGAACAAGCACGTACATTACATTGCGAAAAGAAGTGAAAAAGTTGGATAAGATGAAGGAAAGAAAGGTTGGAGCTCACAAAATCCACTCAACGACTCACCAGTGAGCTTCTAGCACACCAAAAGGTCTAGCGAGTTGGCTCATGAACTAATCCATCTCGGAAAATGAAAGTGCACTTCAGTGATACGCTGAATGGAATGGTGTGCTCAATCCAGCTCATATAAATGAAAAGAACAACAGGACGCAGGAGTCAAGTCCAAATGCCGAGAAGGTGTGCTTATCGGTGGATCACTGAGTCGTTCGTGGATCATAACTAACTTCGCCGATGGGCCTACATACTGAAATTTTTGGAAGTTTGGAAACATATAAATTGTTATTTGAATAGAGAGAAAAGGGTCTTACATAATTTTTACAAATTCTTACATACTTTGATAATACTGAATATTTTTGGAGAGGGTTTTGATCTTACATATTGAGATTTTAAGTTTTTAGTCTTAATTTTGGCATTAAGCATTAGAGATTTTGTCATTCAATGGAACATCTTTGGTAACACCCTAAATTTGAAAAGAGGCAAAATAGCACCTTTGGGAAATTGCACGTGCCTTCCACGAAGGCCCAACCATGGGCCGTGGGTTGACCTATGAGCTGTAGGTGAGGCCGTGGGAGGGGTCACCTAAAATTGGTCCAAGCATAGACTACGGAGGGATCTATGAACTGTAAATGGGTCCACGCCTCATGGTCTAGCGAACCATCGATTGGCCAAAATTCTCTAACTAGACGTCGGCAGAAAAGGACGGACCGTAGGTCCATCCACGGTCCGTCGGTCGTGGTCCGTGGGTCAGGAATAGCTGTTAAGTTTAGGGGCAATTGCGTCTTTTCCTATTTTAATTAGACCGAGTGGTGTCATTTTTCCTAATTCTAAAACACCTAAGTAAGTATTTTTAACCCCTAAATTCACTCATTCAAGAAATTCTGTAAAATCCCAAAAGAATTCCCAAAACTCCTCTCAAATATTATCTCTCTAGAAGTTGGAAGAAGAAGGAAGAAATTGAATCTAGGTCAAGAACAAGTCTGTAATATTCAATCTTTTTAAGGCATTATAATCAAGGTATGATAGCTTTTCATCCATGGATCTCTTCCATCCATGGAGTCCCCTAGAATTCCCCCAATTTGATGACAAATTTCCCAATTCTAGCTATGGTTTCATCCAATGTTGTGGGTTATGATGATTGTTGATCCGATTCAGTGGATTGTGATTGTTTATGATAGAATTACTATAATTACATATTTTAGAGTAAAATTACATTTATCCATGCCTATTCCATGATTCTAACGTAGAATTGATATAATTGGGTTGATGTTATGAAGGAAAACTATGTCAGCTTAGATATATCCTTATATGATTGATAAATTATGACTAGAATAGATTGAGAATGAATTTTAGATAATGATCATGAAACCTAGGGCTTTGAGAGTAAGGATTATGATATGAATTGTTGGTAATTGATGCTATTATTGAGGAACACATACTTCCTACATGAATTGTTAATTATGAATGAATGATTGTGAAAGGCTTTCTCACATGAATGATTCTAGGTTGAAAGGATTGCTCACCCAAAATGAATCTACACTAAAAGACTATGTAATTGATGAGGCTAGAGGTGATTCCCCTTGACCTCCATATAAAAGTATATGAGGTGATTCCCCTACTCCTTTGAATCGAACAACATGTGAGTCCCCATGTTCTTATTACGATGAATGGAATGGAGGTGAGTACCCATGATTCATATGAAATAATATAGAGGAGAGTACTCGCATTATATGATCTAAAGTAAGGCAAGAGGTGAGTACCCATTAGCCTTTAAGCAAGGAAAGAGGCGAGTACCCATTAGTGGTTATAAGCTAGGCAACAGGCGAATCCCAATGTCTTTAAAAGTAAGTACAAATAATGAAACTATGATGTAAAGAATAAATAACGTGGATTATTGCTAGAGATGCCTTCTATGTGGTAAGCTTGACTAGAGGTGGATGACCCAAGTCTTGACTAAGGCTAAGTAAGGTTGATTGAGAAGTATTCCTTTCTTATTGTGATGTGGATTTATGTGCATTGATTATGCTTATTGTTTATATTGACTAACCATGATGTTTATTTTGTTTGTTCTAGCTATCATATTTAGTACATGATTGTACTAACCCATACTTTGCCTACATTCTTATCAAATGTAGGGTCCGTCGACATCGACACTCATTCTCGTGGCTAGGATCATAGGATCTCAAGAAAGTGTAGATTTGCGAGTCCTCATTGGATTCGAGGAGGTGATCACCACTTGATTTTATGTCTTTCTTTTATGTCTTGGACTATTGTATGGGCTGTGTCCCCAGATTGTATTCTTGATGTTTAGATGGTTTGAGACAAAGGTATTAGATTTCCGCTTCGTTTTATAAAAACTTTGATTATATTGAAAAGTTTTAAATATCCACTTTACTTTATGCTATTATATGCTAAGTGGCTTGTTTGAGGCCTCTCGGGGTCTTGTACGCCTTGTTACATATAGGAGCTACCCCTAGGTCGTGACAAACTTGGTAATCAGCGCATAAGGTTGAGAATGGTTCTAGGATGTCTCAAACCATGTCAAGTAGAGTCTTGATCATAAGTGTGATGCGCACCACATTTATGAATGAGAGGCTACTAGTTGTTTAGGAAACTTCACTTCTTCATTTCTATGAGTTGTGCCATGGAGTTTAAATCTATAAAGTCTTTCTCCTTATACTTACTTCATGGTTTTTTAGGATATGACTACTAGAAAAGCTAATGCTAGAAGGATGGAGGGAGATAATGTGGGTCAAGAAGTTCCTCCCCAAGCTCCTCGTGAAGCTTCGATTGATCTTTTGGCTAAGAATGTAACCAATGCCAAGTTTATGTCAGCGTTCCAGGTGTTGGATGAAGCCATGACGGCCCAATCCAATTGAGAAGTGGTAGTTCCCGTGAACCAAATGTGGATACGGCAGTGGACAGAGTGAGAGACTTTACAAGGATGAACCCTCTAGAATTTATGGCTCAAAAGTTGAGGAAGACCCTCAAGAATTTATTGATGAGGTCTATAAGATACTTTCTATTATGGGGGTGACACCGGTATAGAATGTGGAGTTAGCCGCTTACCAACTCAAAGGGGTTGCTCAGATTTGGTTTAATTAGTGGAAAGAGGCAAGGCCGGAAGGAGCGGTTCCCATATAGTGGGAGAGGTTCAAAAGTTCTTTTCTCGACAGGTTCTTCCCTCTAGAGATTAGAGAGGTCAAGGTACTTGAGTTCATCAACCTTCGGCAAGGAAATATGAGTGTGAGAGAGTACGCCTTGAGGTTAAATCAACTATCTAAGTATGTTCCCTCTATTGTGACGGATTGTAGGACCAAGATTAGTAAGTTTGTGTCGGGAGTGTACGACTTGGTTGTCAAAGAATGCCGCAATGATATGCTTGTCCATGACATGGACATTTCTTGCCTTATGGTGAATTTTCAAAAAATTGAGGTAGAAAAGCTTAAGAAAAGATATAGGGAAGCAAAGAGGGCAAGAATGGATGATGGTAACTTCTCACATTCTACGTCTGGTGGACGAGGTCGTTTAAGGTTTCAGCAAAGGTTCTCCGGGCAAGGTTCTTCAAATGATCCTCCAAGGTCTAACAATGAAAGGGGGTCTAACCCTAAACCTCAAGGATATGGTAGTAAGTCCTCAATGCCTACTTGTGCTAAATGTGGGAGAAATCATGAGGGTAAGTGTCTAGCGGGCTCCAATGCTTGCTTTGGGTGTTGCAAGATGGGTCACAAGAGAAGGGATTTTCCCTTGATTACTAAGAATGACGGAGATACTCATTGCAGGGCTCAACCCAACCCATCATCCAGTCAAAGTGCTTTGGGTTCTAGTGCTCCTAGGCAAAACCGATTATATGCTCTCCAAACTATAGGTGATCAAAAGAGTTCCCCGGATGTGATGACCGATATGTTAAATTTTTTTTCAAATTGATGTGTATTATTTGCTTGATCCCAGTGCTACTTTGTCCTTTGTGACTCATTTTGTGACTATGAGGTTTGATATGCTCCCCGATGTGTTATTAGAGCCTTTTTCTGTTCTACCCCTGTGGGTTATTCTATGTTCGCTGAAAGGGTAAATAGAAGGTGTCCCGTCTCCTAATCCTATAAAGTTACTCTTGTTGACTTGGTAGAACTTGATATGTTAGACTTCGATGTCATCCTTGGTATGGATTGGTTGTATTCATTCTATGCTTCTATTGATTGTAAAACTAGAGTGGTTAAGTTCCAATTCCCAAATGAGCCTATCTTAGAGTGGAAGGGGGGAAATTACATGCCTAAGATTTTGGGAAATTCTAAGGGTTGCTTGTACAATCTCGTGAGGGTGAGGGATGTAGATTTTGAATCCCTTCTATTGAGTCGGTCCCAAGTATGAATGAGTTTTTGGAACTATTCCCAGATGATCTACCTAGTATCCCTCCCGGGAGAGAAATAGACTTTGGTATTGACCTTCTTTCGGATACGCAACCTATCTCTATTCCTCCTTATAGAACGGCTCCAGTGGAACTTAAGGAGTTGAAGGAATAGTTGAAAGATTTGTTAGACAAATGTTTCATCCAACCAAGAATCTTACCATGGGGTGCTCCAGTATTGTTCATTAAGAAAAATGAGAGTTCACTCAGAATGTGCATTGATTATCCATAGTTGAACAAGGTGACTATTAAGAACAAGTATCCTCTCCTAAAGATTGATGATTTCTTTGACAAACTTCAAGGGGAAAGTTATTTCTCTAAAATTGATCTCCGATCGGGTTATCACCAATTGAGGGTGAAAGATGAAGATATTCCAACAATGTCTTTCAGAACCTGATATGGTAACTATGATTTTCTAGTAATGTCATTTGGTTTGACTAATGCTCTTGCGGCGTTTACTTGATGAATAGGGTGTTTAGACAGTACCCTGATATGTTTGTGATTGTGTTTATCAATGATATTTTGATCTACTCAAGAAGTGAGAATGAGCATATTGACCATTTGAGGATCATGTTGCGAATCCTTAAGGAACAACAACTTTCTGCAAAGTTTAGCAAATGTGAATTTTCGCTAAGATTGGTAGCTTTTCTTGATCCGATTGTGACAAGCAAGGGTATAGAGGTGGATCCTAAGAAAACGGATGCGGTCAAAAGTTGGCCTAGACCTCTATCACCTTCATACATTAAGAGTTTCTTGGGTTTGGCTTGTTATTATCGATGATTTGTCGAGGGGTTTTCTTCTGTTGCCTCTCCATTGACGACATTAACTCAATAGAAGGCTAAGTTTGTATGGTCCAAATCATGTGAAAAGAGTTTTAAAGAGTTGAAAGATAGACTTACCTCTTCTCCAGCTTTAACCCTACCGGAAGGTACAAATGGTTTTGTGGTATATTGTGATGCCTCGAGAATTGGGTTGGGATGTGTGCGTATGCAAAATGGAAAGGTTATTGCCTATGCCTCAAGGAAACTTAAGGTTCATGAGAAGAATTATCGGACCCATGATCTTGAATTAGCGGCGGTGGTTTCTGCCTTAACAGATATGGAGGCATTATTTGTATGGTGTGTATGTAGATGTGTTCACCGACCACAAAATCCTACATTATGTGTTTAAGCAAAATGATTTCAATCTTCCACAAAGAAGGTGGCTAGAGTTATTAAATGATTATGATATGAGTGTTCTATATCACCCCGAAAAAGCAAATATAGTAGCAGATGTTCTTAGTAGATTGTTTATGGTTAGTATTGCTCATGTGGATGATGATTGAAAAAAGGTATCGCGAGATGTGCATGGATTGGCCTGATTAGGTGTTCGATTGGTAGACTCTGCCAAGGGTGGAGTCATGGTCCATAATGGTTTCAAATCATCTTTTGTAAGTGATGTGAAAGCTAAACAATGTCTAGATCTAATTTTGGTGGAATTAAAAGAGGCGGTACTCAAGAAGTCCGTTAAGGCTTTCTCCCAAGGGGGAGATGGGGTGCTTAGATTCCAAGGTCAGTTATATGTTCCACATGCTGATGAGCTAAGGGAAGAAATTTTGACAGAATACCATAGTTCTCGATATTCTATTCACCCGAGAGCCACCACGATGTACCGTGATTTGCGGGAGATCTATTGATGAAATGTGATGAAGAAAGATATTGCAGAATTTGTGGCTAAGGGTCAAAATTGCCAGAAACCGGGAGGTTTATCCGAAAAAATTAGGATTCCTACTTGGAAGTGGGAAGATGTTAATATGGACTTTATAGTGGGGTTGCCACGCACTTGGTGACAATATTATTTGATTTGGGTTATAGTAAACCAAATGGCAAAATCAGCCCATTTCATTCCCGTCGGAGTTTTTTATGTGGTGGAAGACTATGTCAAGTTGTATTTGAGGAAAATGGTAAGAATGCATGGTGTGCCATTGTCCATTATCTCCGATAGAGGTACTCAATTTACTTCCCAATTTTAGAAGTCATTCCAAAAGGGTCTTGTAAACAAAATGAATCCTTGCACGACTTTTCACCCACATACCGATGCGCAAGCAGAGCGAACGATCAAAACTTTGGAGGATATGTTGAGAGCATGTGTTATCGATTTCAAAGTAAGTTGGGATGATCATTTGCCATTGATAGAGTTCGCTTACAGTAATAGCTACCATTCTAGTATTGGTAAGGCCTCCTTTAAAGCTCTTTATGGTAGGAGGTGTAGATCTCCTATAGGGTGGTTTGAAGTGGTTAAGGTTGCCTTGATTGGACCCGAGTTAGTTCATGAGGCTATGGAGAAAGCCTGGCTTATTAGAGAGAGGTTGAGAACGGCCCAAAGCCGACAAAAATTCTATGCGGATGTTAGAAAGAGAGACCTTGAGTTTGAGGTTAGTGATTGGGTTTATTTGAAAATCTCGGCCATAGAGGGTGTGATGAGATTTGGGACGAAAGGGAAACTTAGTCCCCGATGCCCGTATCAAATCTTGAGATGTGTTGGTAAGGTTGCCTATGAACTTTATTTGCCAATTGATTTGGAAATAGTGCATCCGGTGTTCCATGTCTCTATGCTTAAAAAGTGTGTTGGAGATCCGACATCCATAGTCCCCCAGAAGGGTTGGGAGTTGATTAAAGTTTCTCTTATGAAGAAGTACCGGTTGAGATTCTAGACCGGCAAGTTAAGAGATTAAGAAACAAGAAAGTTGATTCCGTGAATGTAATGTGGAGAAAACACTTAGTTGTGGGTGCTACTTGGAAGGCCGAGGCCGATATGAAATCCCGATATACTCATCTCCTTCCTTTTACTCTAGCTTGAGGTAATGAGTTTCCCCTTGGTTTGTCTTATGGTTTGGAGTCATGTGTGATTTAGATGTTTCCTTGATTTTTTTATGTTATGCATGTTCATGAAAACTTGTGTTTGGAAAGAAAATGAGTTTATATGATTGATTTTCCTCATGTTGTAGTGCATTGAGTATAAGTTGCCTATAGACTCTATGAGATGAATTTATGAACATGTTTTAGATATGCTTTTTGAGATTTGATTTGCATATGAGCTCCATGAGATTATGTTGAGCATGTTTTAAGATGGAGAATGTAGTTCCTCCATGAATATGTGAGATCTAAAAATTTCCTGCATATTGGGTTGTTAGATGTAGTTCCTAGTTCCTTATAGTGCATTGAGTATGTTTTGCCTGAAGATGAAGTTCCTCCTCAGTTGTGTACATTTTTAGGTGTTCCATTCACCATGGGCTGCTAATCTTGAGTCGTTTCTCTAGAAACGTGCTTAGAATCTCATTCGAGGATGAATGATCCCAGGGGGGAGATAATGTAACACCCCGGCTTCAAAAAGAGGCAAAATAGAAACTTTAGGAAATTACAGGTGCCTTCCATGAAGGCCCAACCATGCGCCATGGGTTGACCCACGAGCCGTAGGTGAGGCTGTGCGAAGGGTCACCTGAACTTGGTCCAGGCATGGACCATGAAACTTGGTCCAGACATGGACCACAGAACTTGGTCCAGGCATGGACCACAGAACTTGGTCCAGGCATGGACCACGGAAGGTCTTACGGACCGTAGGTGGGTCTAAGCCCTGTGGTCAAGCAAACCATAAATTGGAAAAAAGTCTCTGACCAGGCGACGGCTAAGCATGATGGGCCGTCGGTCCATCCACGGTCCGTAGGTCAAGGTCTATGGGTCAGGACTGGCGATTAAGTTTACGGGTAATTAGGTCTTTTCCGGTTTTAATTAGGATTAAGTGGTGTCATTTTTCCTAAGTATAAAACACCTATATAAGTATTTTAACCCCTAAATTAACTAATTTAGCACATTCTATCAAATCCTAAAAGAATTCCCAAAACTCTCAAATATTCTCCCTCTAGAAGTTGGAAGAAGAAGGAAGAAATTGAAGCTAGATCAAGAATAAGTCTCCAATCTTCAATATTTTGAGGGTATTATAATCAAGGTATGATAGCTTTTCATCCATGGATCACTTCCATCCATGGACTCCCCTAGAATTCTCCCAATGTGATGAAGAATTTCCCTATTCTAGCTAGGGTTCTTCCAATGTTGTGGGTTATGATGATTGTTGATCCAATTGAGTGGATTGTGATTTTTTATGATATAATTAGTATAATTACTTGTTTTTAGAGTAAAATTATATGTATCCATGCCTATTCCATGATTCTAACCTAGAATTGATATAATTGGGTTGATGCCATGAAGAGAAACTTTGTGGGTTTAGATATATCCTTATAGGATTGATGAATTATGACTAAAATATATTGAGAATGAAGTTTATATGATGAGCATGAAACTTTGGGCTTTGAGAGTAAAGATTATGATATGAAATGTTGGTAATTGATGCTATTGTTGAGGAAGGGATACTTCCCACATGAATTACTAATTATGAATGAATGAATGTGAAAGGCTTTCTCACATGAATGATTTTAGGTTGAAGTGAATGCTCACCTAAAATGAATCTAGACTAAAAGACTATGTAATTGATAAGGCTAGAGGCGATTACCCTTGACCTCCATATGAAAGGATATGAGGCGATTCCCCTACTCCTTAGAATAGAACAAGAGGCGAGTCCTCATGTTCTTACTATGATGAATGGACATGGAGGCAAGTACCCGTGATTCTTATGAAATAATGTGGAGGTGAGTACCCGCATTATATGATGGATGACGTGGAGGTGAGTACCCACATCATAAGATGAAATAGTGCGGAGGCGAGTACCCGCATTATATGATCTTATATTAAGACAAAAGATGAGTACCCATTAGCCTTTAAGCAAGGCAAGAGGTGAGTACCCATTAGTCTTTATAAGCTAGGCAAGAGGCGAATCACCATGTCTTTAAAAGTATGTATAAATAATAAGACTATGATGTAATGAATGACTAGATTGTTGCTAGAGATGCCTTCCATATGGTAAGCTTGACTAGAGCCGGATAACCCAAGTCTTGACTAAGGCTAAGTAAGGTTGCTTGAGAAGTATTCCTTTCTTATTATGATGATGATTTATGTGCGTTGATTATGCTTATGGTTTATATTGACTAACCATGATGTTTATGTTGTTTATGCTAGATATCATATTTAGTACATGATTGAACTAACGCATACTTTGCCTACATTCTCGTCAAATGTAGGGTCCGACAATATTGACACTCATTCTCGTGGCTAGGATCATAGGAGCTCAAGGAAGTGAATATTGGTAAGTCCTCATTGGATTCGAGGATGTGATCACCATTTGATTTTATGTCATTCTTTTATGTCTTGGACTATTGTATGGGCTGTTTCCCAAGATTGTATGTCTTTATTTTATCTTTTTGGTAACTATTTCTTAATTTTTGTTATGTTTGGCTAAACCTCATTTCCTTAAGGGTGTGACTATGTAATCAAATACATAAATTAGCTTGTGGGTATTGTTAATTTCTAGATTTAATGTTGTTTTGAAATGAGTTCAGTTGTTTATTCATGTTTTCATCTATCAACTAAAGTTTCAAATTTAATTCTAGATTTAGCTCTCTATGCTTGCTTGTGAAAGTTGTTAGAGTAAAGTATATGATTGATAGTTGTATTGACCTGCGTCTTTACAACCCAGCATGATAAAGTGGGTTAAATTAATGATTCAGATTTCTTTGTATTGTTAAGCTTGTTGAGGTTTGAAAGAACTCGCTCCGAATATGATAGCTGATTGAAAAATGGTTGTTATATCTACAATCAATCCTACCCATTAAGATTCAACGACTTAAAGCAATTATTGATTACCCATTAAGTGAAATTAACATTCGATTGCCCACACTCCTAAGGTTCCCTCTCTATTTGTTCAAACCCCGTGTTAATTGTCATCGTTAACAATTGATTACCGAACTGTTAATATTGATAATTGAAACTTATTGATTTACATTATGTTGCGTTTTGTGTATTTCTATTTTACAAGAAATTATAAATCTATCATACTTCGTAGAAGTTTTTTCTGTATGACTCCGTGTGGGATCGACCCAATTCACCGTTGGTTTTATACTTGTTAGAGACCGCCTACACTTTGAATCATAAGAGGTGTAGTTGAGCATTATAAAAAATGACGTCGTTGCTGGGGAGTGGTGTTTAGAAAACTTTTATTGAAGTGTTTTTATGTACTAATTTGGTTGTAGTAGAACTTTCTTATTAGTGTTTTTTTGTTTGCTCTCAATAGGTGAAGAAATTAGTGTGAATGGGAGCAATTCAAGTCAACATGGACACAATGATGACATCGGAGACTTGAACAATATCAATGCAAATCAAATGGGAAGAGTCGGTGCTATTTGTTTGACCCCAACTATGGGCAACACTATTTTTCATGTGACCTATGCTTCAGCTGCTCCAGATGAAGGGTTTCTTTGGGGGACTTTCTCATGAGGACCCTCATGATCACATTTAGAATTTTGTTGATGTGTGTGGATCATTCGCCTTCAAGAATATCTCTCAGGAGTCAATCTGACTCAGTTTATTTCCCATTTCTCTAGTGCGGGAAGCAACGAAGTGGCTGGCTGAAATACCAAGGGACTGTATTACTTCTTGGGAGGAGCTCACAGAAGTGTTCTATGAAAGATTCTTTCCTCCCTCGAAGATTGTGAAGTTGAGGGACAAAATTCAAAATTTCAAATGGATTGATGGTGATTTTACCCATTCATGAAACGTGGTTGAGGTTTGAAAAGTTACTCCTTAAATGTCCTACTCATGGGTTACTAGATAATGTACTCTTGAAATATTTCTACCAGAGCCTTCACACCGTCATCAAGGGTGTAGCTGATTAACTTATTCGGGATGGAATTATGAAACAACCATTTACCGTGGCATTGACTCTGCTTGATGAGATGACCAAGATTAATCGAGCATGGCATACAAGGGAAGATCAAGTATCTCCTCTCAATGTTGGTTTGACTAAATAACAAATGGAAAAGAACTAATAGCGTAATGAAAACATGGCCATGATGATGACCCAAATGGACTTGTTGACGAAACATAGCATGAGAGATGGTTATAAGGTCGTGAATGCGGTTGGTGCTAGTAGTGGGATGAGCCCGAATGATGCATAATTTTCAGCCATGCATAATAAAGAGCTACAATTCTTGTCGAACCAAGTGGGAGGTTCTTGTATGAGCTATCCAAGGCCACACGAGAATCAAGGTTGGAACAAAGATCGTGATGGTGGTTGGAGAGATAGGGAACGAAATTGGTGTGATAGGGGTGCAAATTGGAGAGAAAGAGATGGCGATAGATATCGTTATGTGCCTCCTCATGACCGTCCAAAACCTAAGGAACCAAATGCCGATCCCAAAATCTTTCGGACTAAGGATATGCTTGCCTACATCCTAAACAGAGTGGAGGGATCGGATAAAGAGCTCAAGGAGATGAAGGCAGGTTTCTCCTCTTTGAATCAAACAGTGTCCTCTTATTCGGTTTCTGTAAAACAACTTGAGACCCAAATAGGTCAAATTTCTTCTCACTTGAATCCAAGACAAAAATGGGGTCTTCCTAGTGATACCATGAGCAATCCTAAGAATGAGATAATGTGCAATGCATGGCCACCGTGACCCGGAGTAGTAGGGTTGTAGAAACTGATGTGCCAAATGATAATAATGCGAGTTCAAGCAAAGGGAAAGCCATTGTTTTTGAAAGTGTTGTACTGCCGAAGAGATTAACAATGAAGCCTCTGATGAGGTTGGCGATGCACTGAAAAGTGTTGTTGATGGTGATGCTAAGAAGTCAAATATGGGTTTTTTGCCTCTTTTGGTACCTACAAAGCCGCTACCCAAAGTTACTCCACCATTCCCTCATAGATTGAAGAAGAGGGATGAAGACATAGAGTTCCAAAAAATTCTTTCCATCTTCAAAAACTCTTTCAATTAATCTTCCTTTTGGTTAAGGCTTTGTTACAAATGTCGAGTTATGCAAAGTTTATGAATGAGTTTGTCACTAAAAATAGAAGTATGGATTTTAAGATGACTGAAGTATCCCATAGTTGTAGTCCCATTATGTCGAGCAGTATGGTTGCCAAGAAGGATAATCTGGGGGGATTTACTATCACTTGAACTATAGGGATGTTCCAATTCTTTAAAGCGTTGTGTGATTTGGGGGCAAGTATAAACTTGATGCCCTATGCCATTTTCAAGCAACTTGGGCTACGTGAGCCTAAACCTACAACTATGCATCTTCTTATGGTTGACCGATCAATCAAGCGCCCTATTGGAATCCTTTATGACATTTTGGTAAAGGTAGATAAATTTCTATTTCCAGCTGATTTTGTGATCCTGGATCCCTATTATTCTTGGTAGGCCATTCTAGGCTACTGGGAAAGCTCTTGTTGATGTGGAAAGTGGTGAATTAAAATTATGGGTAAATGGTGAGGAAGGTAACATTCAATATTTATAAATCAATGAATCAACCAAGTGACCTCTATGTGATATTGGTCATTGACGTGATAGATGAAGCGGTTGCTACTGTAAGTGAAGTTTCTTGTGTTGGTTAATCTTTGGCTGCCGTCTTTTGAACTATGATGGGGAGGAAATTCAAGATTATGATGAGGTAGTGGTTGTCTATCAATTTTAGGTTCTTATTGTAAGAGCCCCTTGAAACTTGATATCGACTTGAAGCATAGGGAAAGTCCTCCGCAAAGTCATCTATTGAAGGACCACCAAAGCTCGAATTGAAGGTACTTCCACCTCACCTTCGTTATGTGTTCTTGGGAGCCAATAATACTCTACTCGTGATTATTATTGTGGATTTGCTTGAATGGCTAGCGCAAGCACTTGTTAGTGTGTTGAAAATATTTATCAAAGCTATTGGGTGGACTATTGCCGACATTGTGGGAATTTCCTCTGATATTTGTACTCACAAGATTCAATTAGCTAGTGATTGTAAGCCAAGTATTAAACATCAAAGGAGGTTGAATCCTGCAATACAATAAGTCATCAAGAAAAAGATTATTAAGTAGCTCGATAAGGGAGTTTTCTACCCTATTGCTGATAGCAAGTGGGTTAGTCACGTCCAATGTGTTCAAAGAAAGGAGGTATGACTGTGGTCCCTAATGAAAAAGGGGAGCTTGTGCCAATGCGACCGGTTACCGGTTGGCGTGTATGTATGGACTATCATAAGTTGAATGCGTTGACCGAGAATGACCATTTTTGATGCCTTTTATCGATCAAATGTTTGATAGACTTGCGGGTCGTGGATGGTATTGCTTCTTAGATGATTAATCCCATTATAATCAAATCTTCATTGCACCGAAAGATCAAGAAAAGAAAACCTTCACATGTCCCTATGAGACGTTTTCTTTCAAAAGAATGCCCTTCACCTTGTGTAATGCACCGGTGACGTTTCAACGGTGTATGCTCTCTGTTTTTGCTACTATGGTAGAGGATTTGATGGAGGTTCTCATGGATGAATTTTTGGTTGTGTGAGATACACTCGAAGCATGCCTTGCATAACTTGGTAGAGTCTCGCAAAGATGTGTCATAACAAACATTATTCTCAATTGGGAGAAATGTCATTTCATTGTCAAGGTAGGTATTGTATTGGGGTGGCATACAAGTTGATCAAGCCAAAGTTGAAGTTATCGCCAAGTTGCCTCCTCCTATCTCAGTTAAGGCTGTTAGAAGCTTCTTGGGTCATGTGGGTTTCTATCGAAGGTTCACAAAAGATTTCTCTGCGGTGGCTTATCCTCTTTGCAAGCTACTTGAAAACGAAAGTGTCTTCGAGTTTGATGCAGCTTGTGTCAATGAACTTTTGTGTTAAAAAGAGAAGCTCGTTTCGGCTCCTATCATTATTTCTCCGTATTGGAGCTTTCCATTTGAGCTAATGTGCAATGCAAGCGGTGTAGCTTTGGGGGCTGTACTTGTCCAACAAAAAGGAAATTTATTTCACCCGATCTACTATGCAACCAAGACCTTGAATGTAGCTCAAAAGAAGTACACCATCACTTAGAAAGAGTTGTTACCCGTGGTGTATGCTTTTGAGAAATTCAGAGCTTATCTTTTGGGGACCAAGGTGGTGGTAAACACCGACCATGCTTTTGTACGTTACTTGATTGCTAAGAAAGATGCAAAGCCAAGGTAGATCCGATGGGTGTTATTATTGCAAGAGTTTGACTTAGAAGTCAAAGATCAAAAGGGGTGTGAAAACCAAGTGGTAAACCACTTGTTGAGGCTTGAAACAAATGTGGTTATTTCCGGTAAAAAAGATATTGAAGAAGCCTTTCCCGATGAGTCGGTGATGGTTGTGTCGAGTGGTACTCCGCCTTGGTATGCTGATTTTTCAAATTATGTGGTGTGTGGGATTCTTTCTGATGGGCTGAATTTTTACCAATGAAAGAGGTTCCTTTTTGATGTGAAGAAGTACTTTTGGGATTAATCTTACCTATTTTAGGAGTATGCGGATCACATGATTAGAAGAAGTGTTCCGAAAGTTGAAATAGATTTTATTCTTGACGCTTGCCATGCGTCACCAGTTGGTGGGCACTATAGTGGAGTGCGTACAGCTGCTAAGGTACTACAAAGTGGTCATTATTGGCCAACGTTGTATCAACATGCGAACTATCTTGTCATGAAAAGTGTGCAATGTCAAAAGCAAGAAAGAGTATCACAAAGGAATGACCTCTCACTCCTATTCTAGAGGTTGAGTTGTTTGATGTATGGGCAATCAATTTCATAGTGCCATTTGTGAGTTCTTATGGGGTAAAATACATCTTGGTAGCTGTTGATTATGTTTCTGAAGGGGTAGAGGTGGGGGCCTTACACAACAATGAAGGGAGAAGTGTGGTTCAATTCCTCAAGCGGTACATTTTCACGAGATTTGGCACTCCACGTGCAATCATTAGTGATGGGAGTTGTCACTTCTGTAACTGAATGTACGCATAGTTGTTAAGAAAGTATGGAGTCAAGCATAAGGTTTCCACCCCTTATCATCCACAAAAAAGTGGGCAAGTCGAGGTATCAAATCGGGAAATCAAAGGAATTTAGGCTAAGATCGTTAACACAAATTTAACCGATTGGTCCTGAAAGTTAGATGAAGCTCTTTGGGCGTATAGAAATACATTCAAGACCCCGATTGGTATGTTCCCGTATCAATTGGTGTTCGGTAAATCTTGTCATCAACCAGTTGAACTTGAGCATAAGGCGTTATTGGCCTTGAAGACCGTGCACTTTAATTAGGAGGATGCCTTGAAAGATTGAGTTGACCAACTCCATGGTTTGGAAGAGTTTCGGTTTCAATCTTATTAGAGTTTAGGTCTTTATAATAAGAAAATAAAGAAATGTCATGACACCAAAATCCTTCATTGAGAGTTTAAAGTTGGTGATCTTGTGTTGCTCTACAACTCTCGTCTGGGACTTTTTTCGGGAAAACTCAAGGCAAAATGTCGGGTCCATTCAAAGTAAATCGTGTGTTTGCGAATGGGGTAATAGAAGTTAAGAACGAAGATGGGTCAATGTTCAAAGTGAATGGGGAAATGCTGAAGCTTTACTTTGGAGAATAACTGATGTTTGCATAATCAAGGACACAACTTCCGATGCAAGTGTCTACGATCGTGCAAGAGTATAATAACCCAACCAAGGGTTGGGATCGTTCCCAAGAGAGTGGTTTTGAGAATTAATATAAAAATAAAATTTAGTTCTAACTATTCGTAGCTAAAAAAATTAACGATTCAAAATATTGTAAATTAAATGGGGACACAAAAGTGTCAATTAACAATGGGGTTTTGTCAGTAGTAAGTAAAAACAACAAAATAAACAAAGATTTCTAAGTAATGAGAGGGGATTCTTGGGATATGATAGGAATACGGGATAGACTAAATCATTGGGTACATGCTTTTGATAGTAAATTCATTGAGTATTTGTGACTAGGCTAGACTTTAAAGGGGATAAGCTCTTTCTCGAGCAACTTACCCCGTTACAGGAGGGTTCGTCTCAGACACCCGCTTGCCGCATGAAGAAAAACCTCCACCTTAACCCACTCAATCTCTCGAGCTGATTGTATGGACATGGGACTAGGTTTCACTCTCTCGAGCTGAACCTCATGTCGATCCACTCGCACTGACCATCAATTTAGTGGTCTTAATTTTATGACCTCTCTCTCTCGTAAGTCGAAAACACATATATGAGATTATATTTGAAACTACAATCTCATTAAGTTCATCCACAACCACTAAAAGAAATTACATTTAATCTACAAATAGACTATCAACAAGCAAGACCCAACAACTAATCTAACCCATATTCACAAAATCACACCCCAAGAATTGGGGTTCTTAGCCACACCTCAAGAGATAGAAATTTATACCTAAATGAGATTTTATTCAAATGGGTATGAAGATTTAAGTCTTGTTACAGGCCATGAATGAACAATCCAAGAGACCCAAGTCAAATCCTTGGAGATGAAACCCTCTTCTTCTTCAAGTTTTCAAAAAACCCTCTCAAACTCAGAGCAAAAGTAAAAAGTACTATTCTATATGAAAATTATATTAATTGTTCCACAGTAAAAATGTGATACTAAGCTACAACTCTCATCGATTAGTTATAGTTTTCAAAAATTTGTGCTACAGCGGATCATTCGGCAACATTAGTCGGAATCACCAATCAACTCGGTGATTCGCCCTTTGGTGTAGTTTATCGCCCTCTTGCACCATCCTTCGGCATCGTCGTGCTCTGGGTCATTGGGCGACATGGTACTGCTTCACGGAACTTCTCGGCAATATGCCGACTGCTACCTTTTTCCACTGACTTGATCCTTTCCTTCATGGCTCAGCACACTGGAACAAAAGGCGAAGTAAGACCCTTCTGTGACTCGTCAAGTGGACTCGGCGATCCTCAAACCTTCAATTTCTTCGTTCTTTTCAGCCTTGTCGTTCCTTTTTGCGACGTAGTGTCCATGCTTTCCTTCTAACTTCAAATACCTGGAACTTAAGGGTTTTCATCAGATATTGAAATAAAATAAGCATTTGAGGACACAATGTTTATTAAAAATATAGCACTAAATTAGTCCAATTTGTGGACTCATCAACACCCCCAACTTAAACTTTTGGTTGTCCTCAAGCAAACTCAAGTTCATCCGTTCAAAAAGGGTGTCTAGAAAAGTGCTACACAAGACTCATTCATGAATTCACACAACAAGACTCAATTTACTTATGCAACGATCAAATGTGTACCCAAAGATTCAAGTTGACACACCAATACCAAATAATCTCATGCTTACAATCTTGTTTCAAATGCAAGTTCAAGCTCAACCGAAGTGTTCAAATGCCCTCACACAGGGAATGATTCCAATTTCACACACAAGGGTTTAATCATTTAAAGTTCCGAAATAAAATGCAACGCTCACTCTCACAAGGAAGAACACAATGCATGCTTTCACCCATAGGTTTACCCATATTTTCTGATCAATATTTGTTTCAGCTCACTCTAGATCAATAAGGCCTTTTCAAGGCCTGTAATGGGGTTGAGTGCAAAGGTATGGTCATTTAGTATCAGTGACTTTCATCCTCATGAAATGTGGGGCTCACAACACTTACTTTCCTTTTCCTTAATCATTCTCTTTAGTGATCATAAGTCATCCTATTATTCACTTTCCATGGATTTTTTTGGGAACCCCATTTCTTTTGTACTTTATTCCACAACTTTCTTTTTCATTCTTTTTCATTTTCTTTCTTTCTTTCCTTTTTATTTTTTTTATTTTTTATGGAGGGGTTCCATTTTTTTCAAAACCATGGGTAAGAAGGACTTTCTTGCACTTCTTGATTTACCCTTTCTTTTCACCACACTTGGCCTAAGTTGGCTACTCAACTAACCACAACTTCATGAGGATTATAGGTAATGGATAAAGAAAGGTTGTGCTTGCATCAAGTTTCTTCCAAATGAAATGTAAGGCTCAAGGGGTGTTCAAGAGAGGTTCACACACTCAAAAGGTTGGTCACAAAAGAGGTATATGTCAAATTGGCTCACACTCTTCGAAGTTGCCTAAGATCATATCAAGAGATTGCCTTACTTAGTTCACGGGACCGACGGGGCAAATTCTAGGATCTATCATGCATGGTTCAAAGTAATCTCATCACACTAGGCATTGACACTATTGTCAAATAAGACTCCACACTTTCGCTAGTGTGCAATGATCATCACAAGAGACTCAATTTGATAATAGGCTAGTCAAAATGAGATGCAAAGAGTTCACATATTGTCTATGCAACTTCATTTGGCCTTATCGTAGTCGTGCATTCATGTTCATTCGATTGATAGCACTATTCAAGTCATCGGTATTGATTGGAATCGAGATTAAATGTTGCAAAAGAACAGCCACATTAAACACACAAGAGGTGGCAAAAAAGTTTTTGGACGGATCAAAATCAAAGTCATTTCGCAATTGAAAACATAAAGAGCCATAAGCTCAAACATCCACAGAAAAGCAGTATTAACACAATTTTTAAACAGAACAACCCAAATATGTACACAACAACACGAGTCACAAATAGCACACAAAAGGTGAGCCTCACCCCACCACAAATAAAAAACAATTTGTCCTCAAATGTAATTAACACAGAAATCGAAAGGTAGAATAAAGAAAGATAGAGAGGGAGGTAAAGAGGGGATCCTGTCTAAGTAGTAGCTCCATTTGTCTAGGCATCAGTGCCCGGAGTGACTTCCAAAAGGACCAGCTCCATTGAATCCAGCGACACATTCTAGGGAGGCCTGCACAACAACATCTATTATAATTGCTTCCATCTCGATCAGGTTTTCATTTGTAGCTCTCTCAGTCTCCTCATACATCTCTTCATCAGTTTCTACTTCTGACTTAAGATCGGTTGTTTGCTCCACTCTATCCCCGGTAGCGGCGCCATTTTGATGTTTGCATAATAAAGGACACAACTTTCGATGCAAGTGTCTATGAGTGTGCAATAGTATAATAACCCAACCAAGGGTTGGGATCGTTCCCAAGAGAGTGGTTTTGAGAATTAATAGAAAAATAAAATTTATTTCTAACTAGTCGTAGCTAAAAACATTGAAAATTAAAGGGGGATACAAAAGTGTCAATTAACAATGGGGTTTTGTCACTAGTAAGTAAAACCACTAAAATAAACAAAGATTTCTAAGTAATGAGAGGGGATTCTTGGGATGTGATATGAATACGGGATAGACTAAATCATTGGATACATGATTTTCATAGTAAATTCATTGAATATTAGTGACTAGGCTACACTCTAAAGGGGATAATCTCTCTCTCGAGCAACTTACCCCTTTTCAAGTGGGTTCTTCTCGGACACCCACTTGCCACATGCAGAACAACCTCCTCCTTATCCCACTCACTCTCTCGAGCTGAGTGTGCGGACATGGGACTAGGATTCACTCTCTCGAGCTGAACATCATGTGGACCCACTCGCACTGGCCATCAATTTAATGGTCTTAATTTTACGACCTCTCTCTCGAATAAACCGAAAACACATATATGAGATTATATTTGCAACTACAATCTCATAAAGTTCATCCACAACCACAAACGAAATCACATTTAAACTATAAATAGACTATCAGCAAGCAAGACCCAACAACTAATCTAACCCATATTCACAAAATCACACACCAAGAATTGGAGTTTTTAGCCACACATCAAGAGATAGAAATTTATACCTAAATGAGCTTGCATTAAATGTGTATGAATATTTAAGTCTTGTTACAGGCCAAGAATGAAGAATCCAGGAGACCTAAGTCCAAATCCTTGGAGATGAACCCCTCTTCTTCTTCAAGTTTTCAAAACTCTCTCAAACTCAGAGCAAAAGTAAAAAGTACTATTCTATATGAAAATTATATTAATTGTTCCACACTAAAAATCTGATACTAAGCTACAACTCTCATCAAGTAGTTATAGTTTTTGAAAATCTATGCTACAACAGATCATTCGGCAACATTAGTCGGAATCACCGATCAACTCGGTTATTCGCCCTTTGGTTTAGTTCATCGCCGTCTTGCACCATCCTTGAGCATCATCGTTCTATGGGTAATTGGGTGACATTGTACTGCTTTGCGGAAATTCTTGATGATACGCCGACTGCTTATTTTTTCCGCCGACTTGATCCTTTCTTTCAGGGCTCAGCACACTGGAACAAAAGGCAAAGTAAGACCCTTCGGTGACACGCCAAGTGGACTCGGCGATCCTCAGACCTTCATTTTCTTCGTTCTTTTCAGCCTTTTCGTTCCTTTGTGCGACGTAGTGTCCATGCTTTCTTTCAAACTTCAAATACCTGAAACTTAAGGGTTTTTATCAGATATTGAGATAAAATAAGCATTTGAGGATACAATTTCTATTAAAATATAGCCCTAAATGAATCTAATTTGTGGACTCATCAATAACCCAATGTGACTAAGATTAATGTGGTGTATTTGGATGATGCTTGAATTCATGTCAACGTTGTACCACAATGTTAACTAATGCGCTTCTTGGGAGGCAACCCAAGCTTTAATTTTTGTTATTTGAATAAGGTTTGTTGGATGCGCAGGCTGGAGTTCATATTTTGGAATAAATGAAAATGGGCGACGGGTTGGAACACTCGACGAGTCACCAAATTGCCCCCGTAATCACCCAAAGGCATCACCCCATGAAGGTCAAAACTGAGGAAAGTTCTGAAGTTTGGGCGAGATAATAGCTCACTTTGTGAATCACTGAGTCTTATTGGTGAGGTAAACTGAGCTCTCCCATTGCACCTGCAGTAGGGCTGAAAACTTGTTACTTTTGGTTGACAGGTATCCTTTTAGCATGTCACCGAATTCAGTCGGTTAATCCGACCCAGTTTACCCTTTGTACCTACTGAAGGGCTGTATATTCTGTCAATATTGGTGGACTAAGGGCTATTCGGTGGATTACCGAACTGATTTGACGATGTTAATGAGGTCGCCGAATAGCCACATTGAAGAGTCTCTCACCTTTTAAATTCAAATTTTCTCTTTTTATTTTAAATTTCCAACTCCTCTAATCTTTACCTCAAACTTTAGACTATAATTTTATTTAAGTGTCGTGTGATTTGCATCTGAAGTGTCATTGTGATTCCTCTACCCTCCATTTTTGTCGTATCTACGTCATTGTCTACATTGTAGGTTGGTGTTTTGAATTTTGTTTATTTTTTTGCTATACTTGAAATGCTAATGGGTAGTTTAATGGGCTTATTGTTTCTTAGTTAAAATTTGTGTCTTGATTGTATGCATGCCAATTCGCACAGTTTTAAATTGAAAGCGGACATATTAAATCAACCGTTTGGGCCAATTTGTTGAAGTTTCTTGTTAGTTTGAAATTGTGGGTTTTGCATATTGGATAATGTGTGGGTGAAGTCTAAGTATCCCGAATTCAATCAAATAACTTGAATTTGCCTGATGATGGATTGGGTGACATCGTTTTTAAGGGAAAAATCGTCATTTGGTTAAATTCAAATTAATTTAAGGGATGTCTGAGTACACCAGCTTAGAAATCAATCATGGGTTGTTAAGAATTGTTTGAATCTTTGTTTTAATTGGTTTGCCGTAGGCTGTTTATTGAGAATAAAAAAAAATGAGAAATGTGATACGTTGGGCAATTTTGGCGAGCTTTGTCCAGCTCACTGAATTGGTTCAGCGCGTCGCTAAACGTTAGTTTCATTGCCTAGTTGCCAGGCTTATGAAGGTGAGCCGCCGTTACTTTTGGTGATGACTCTTCAGCTCACCAAGGTGAATTCAATAATTCATCGAATGGGATGGATATCGCCATTTTGACCTGATATTTTTCTATGAATTTCTATAAAATCCAATGAGGTCTCTTTTACTAGCCGAGTGAGCTCAATGACTTGCTGATTGACCTTGAGATCACCATTTGACCTGAATTTTCGTTGGGAAATTTTATAACATTTGGTGAGGCTTCTTTTGCTCGGCTAGAGGACTCGTCCACTCGCCGAACTACTTCGGTGAGCTTCTCGGCAATATTTTTTTGTGAATTTTCTTTCACTAACTTCTGCGATCAAATTTCTTCTTATTTGTGTACTTTTATAGGTATGCCAGACCTAACGTTCCTGCTCAGCGTATGATAGATGAGGACTACCCTCGACCTCGGTGACACGCCAAATAGTAGGGTCCACCACCCAAAAAAAAGAGCAAAGGGGGTTGTGATCACGGTAGATGTTCAGACTCCCCAAACCACTCGTTGTAAACCTCCACAAGCAATTAGTAAGGGTAAAAAGCAGGTGGTAGATGACGATAGTTCTGATGATAGTGTGGATCTTGATTCCATCAAGTTCATCTCATATGAGTCTAAGAATGAAGAGGTTTTGAGGTCCAGCACTCCAGTCTATACACCGGTGCCAGAAACTGAGTTGATAAAGAGGAAACATTCAGAGCTGCATTCTAAAGCAGCCCACGACCTGCTGGAACTACCTCCGACACCACAAGCATCAAAAGTTCCTCCTGTTCTAGTGAATCCTCCTTGGTCAATGATTCACTTAAAGGTTGCTGGCTTACGGGCAATACTTGAGGAGAAGCGGTTTTCCACAGATGGAGTGGTGGATACATATAACTGTAACGCCCCTCAAAATGAAATAGGATAATTAAAGCTTCACATGCGTGTTAGTAGTTGATAAACTTGTATAAATGTTTGAAAATGAGTTTATAGGTCAGTTTAGTTGAGTTTGAGGTGAAACGACAAGGGACGACCAAGACGTTCGGAAACTAGTCTTTTACGTGTTGGTGTGTTCTAGTATGTTGTTCATGTTTTTATGTGTTGTCTGGAGTCTAAATTCAGTGGAGGTGACCCTAGTGTCTTAATAAATGCTTTTTGGGTCGAAACGTTCGGGTACGACTCCCCGAGGAGGACCACAACCCTTGGCCGAGCAAGCTGCCAGGGCAGCTTGAAAATGCTCATGGAGGGAGCATGTCCGCGTCGCGGACTAGCTCCACCAAGGGCCAAATGGTTGGTCCGCGTCGCGGACGTATCGCGGACTCTTCTGTCTCAAAATTTAATTTCCAATAACTTGCGGGAACACCTCCGCGTCGCGAACTTGTTTCTCGACGAAATCTGCGGAAATAAAACTTAGGTTTGACTTGTTTAAAATGGTCCAACTAAGTGAAGGGTAGTTTGGGTACTATGGGTTATTGCTTTTAAGTGTTTTTAAGTATTTTTAAAGGTATTTAAACTTGTATATGGTATTATAGGATTCATTCTTCCAAATCAAAACCCCAAAGTTCTTTCTCTCTCTAAAGTTCTCTCAAGTTCAAGGAAGAAGAAGGTGGAGAG
>JAJOOS010008387.1:0-24133 GCA_029582725.1 Solanum chiquidenum
ATTACCTCCCTAGACTATTTAATACCGTATTTTAAACATATATATTTGCCCACGTGGACATAAAAAATAATGCAAAATTATAAATAGTAATGTGTTCACGTGGGCACATATATACCTTTAAAATACACTATTAAATAGTTCAGGGGTAAAAAATATGGTATTAAATAGTCTAGGGAGGTAATAGGTCTTTATGAAAGTTTAGTATCGCAACCAAAGTTGGAGTATTTTTCAGACCCTTATCCCTATAGTGAGTATAATTTTTTTTCTTTTTTACCTGAAGAACAATACCAATGTTGACAACAAGGGCACCTTTGTTGGGGGTTACTGGGATCCATTTACCATCTTTTTGAACTTCAAGCCCTCCAACTTCATCCTGTAACACAAATGTTATACATCCAACATCTCTATGTGAATTTATTCCCATTTTCTCATTCTCTGTTGCTGGTAAATAATACAATGCTGTCAACACATCAGAATTTCTCTCATTGTTAAATTCTTGAAGAGTACTTGGAGGCAGACCCAAGGATTCACTAAGGATGCTTTCTAAAATTGCTCCAATCTTCGCGAATTGATTGAATAAATCTCCCATTACTTCTCTGAAACATTGAATAAACAATAGTTAATATGTCAACGGCTATTCATTCAACTTGAAGGACAAGTTTCTTTCTGTTTATTTTAAGTGATCAGCTTTTCATGCCCTACAAAGGTGATGATTTGTGTTCTATACATTAGATTAATAGAGAAATATGCAATCATTCACTCATATAAAATAGTTAAACGGGATTTAATATTAACTAGCCCTTAATCATTCACTCAAATAAAAATAGTTAAATGTATGGGATTTAAAATTAAATAGGCCTTAATCATTTCTGTTCTGCCCCATTTGGCCATATAAATAATACTCCATCCGTTTAAAAAAGAATGACCTCCTTTCATTTTTAGTCTGTTTCAAAAAGAATGATCTCTTTCATTTTTTTGTAACATTTTAATTTCATCTTTTCACGTAGCACGTTTAAAGCCACAAGATTGAAGGACAATTTAGTACATTTGACATAACTTTAATTTAGGACCATAAGATTAAAAAATCTTCTTTATTTTTTAAAACTCCGTTCCAAGTCAAACCAGGTCAAAACGGAGGAAGCATTCATTTTCTGGATAGCTCTGTCATAAATTTTAAAAGATGTAAAGGTTCTCAACAAATAATTTAGTACAAGAATCATTAGATAGCAGAGAATATGAAAACTTGAATGACTCTGTTAGAAAAGTTCGATAGCTATTTTGGCAAAAATGAGATAACTAGAAGTGTGATTTTAAGTTCAATAATTACACAATCAGATCACTCAAAAAGGTAATGACAAGTAAACTGTATGACGAGTGTTAATTGATAACCTGGTAAATATGGTCAAACAATACTAATCTTGTCAAAACTTTTTATGCATATAACTTATAAATCGTTTCGTTCTAATATATAACTTACTGGAGCTGTAGATTATTGGCAGGAAAGACATTGAAGGTGGATCCAGGCTGAAGCATGACCAAGTACTCTGCAAATTCATAAGATGGATTTGGTTTTCTGTTATAGCCTGCAGGAAAAGGCGCCCCGGGCAATGGAGAGCAGTTCATTTTCTCTTCAACAGGACACTCGAAAAAGGACTTTGATAGTTTTAAGGCGCGGCTCATAAGGCCCAAAGGCACCGCATGATTGATAATTTGGAAGAAGCCATATCGACTACATGCTTCGTTTATCACTTCTCTTGCCTTTCTCTCGCCATCTTCATCTCCTATAAAGAACGGGGAGAGATCAACTATTGGCATCAGTGAATTAGCCATGTTGATTTACAACGTTCAATATGGCTTAAGAAAAATCTTGTTAGTACAAGATTACAAACAAAATGGTGGCTTTTTAAGTACTTATCTAGATACGTGTGTTTCTGGTTGATGATTAACATTATAAAAAAGAATAAGTATGGTTACAGATTAATTAAATCAAATAATTTAACTCCCCATAGAAAAGGGACATAACCACGTTACATGGATCCTTCAATTTATCAACTTCACGTGATTTCACCACATATTACTATTATAATTTGCGTTGTGTTGTTAGATCTTAATTAGTACTCTTTATCATTTGTCTGATATTATTTTTAGCATTATCAAAGATTTGTTCAGAGAAAATCTCAATACTCTAGATCCCATATAACTTTAATATGGAGTTAAATTTTATAAAACAGATGCATTGGTGTCTAAAACTACAGTAAAACAATATGAAGGAGAGTACTTGATGTTATTCTGAAAAGCAAAAAAGGAAAGCAATTTCTGCAATTTGATTATTTTGAATTATTAACAACATACAGCAGCAAGACATAGCTATAAATTGAGTATTCCTCTTCATAGAATCAGGCTTGTGTGGTGAAAGACATCTTTAACATACTTAATAAAATAACTGTGTGCTCTCTAACAATTTAAGATTAATCTTAATTGAGATAGTCACGCTCTTCAACAACATATATATTAGGAGTGATGATTATACATCTTTATTTCCATAATATAGATAAAACATTTCACCACATAGATGTCTTTTCTAATTAGAAATTGAGTAGTGGGTTATATGGATGAGATCTTCAGGTCTATCTGGCGGATTACTCCTGTTTTTGATTCTGAGCTGATGATATTCTTCAAACAGGAATCCTCTGTACTTTGGCGACTCTCCAATTTCCTCTGTAAATTGTGGTAATGGCTCAACCCACTTGGCTCCTTGCACATTATAGAAGAACGCATACGAGTAACGGTCTGTTTCACTTGGGCTCACTGCTCTGTGAGTTGCACTCTTGAATTTATTGTTGCTTAGCACCTTTTTTATTTATGTCAATAACATTAAAAAAAGAAGTTAAAATTTTGGGATAGTGGTAAATGTGAAATCTATAACCAACCAAGAGTGGAGTTATAAGTACCTGAATGACATCACCAATGTTAACAATTAGTTTGTCTTTGGAAGGCGCTATGGGAATCCAGTGGTCATCTTTAAGCACCTCAAGGCCTTTAACTTCATCTTGGTAGAGAATGGTGAAGAAGCCAGGATCTTCATGTGGAGGTTTTCCAATGTTGTCATCTTGTGTCACCACTGGTAAATAGTGGAGACCGAGCAATGAATCCCGAGAACGATCATTTCTATAGTTTGGTAGGAAGTCAGGAGGGAGGCCAAGACACTCACTTATGATTCCTTCCAACACAAGTCCTAATTTTGTGAACTCGGAAATCATCTCCTCCAATACTTGCCTAACAATATCAAAACATATTTATTAGGCAACATTCTGAAAATGCTAAAAACTAGAAACAATTAATTTGAGTTAGTAGTTGCAATCAAGAGAGAGTACTTGAAATGAGGTAGTTTGTTGGGGCAAACATCCACGACAGAGAATGGAAAACGAAACACCAAGTTCTCAACTGAATTCTTTGTGCTTTTTAAATAATTATCAGAAGGTACCGCGAGTTTTTCTTCATCAGAACAAGCAAAGAAATTCTTATACATATCCATGGTTTGGCTCAACAACTCCAAAGGAATTCCATGATTCACAATTTGGAAGAAACCAAAGTTAACACAAGCTTCTCTAATTTGCTCAATAGCCTTCGTTTTCCCTTCTCCATTTTCATCTGATCTAAAAAATGGAGAAACATCAATTGTTGGAATACCAAAACTAGCCATGATATTTTTCTTGACTCTTCTTAGTCTTATATTTGGATTTTCTTTTGAGTTTAATTTATAAGCATTTTCTGATATTACAAGTTAGTGGTACAAAAAAAGATATTTACAAGGAAGAAATTAAGTAGAGCTGCTAAGAACCTCATAGTCTTGGGCATAGTGGGACTCTCTATCTTAAGTAGATATCAATCGTCTTTAAATTTTATTTTATATCAATAATATTATTTAATTTAAAGCTTTTATCTACAAAAAATATTCAACTACATTTATTATTAACATAAATTTTAAAGTATTTTTTATGTCAGCTTATTAACATAAACCCCATAGTTAATAAACAAAAATTTTAAAAAACCATTATGCTTATATTTCTCCCAAAATTAAATTCTTACCTAAAAAAAAGGCTATTTAATGCTATTCATCTTGAAAGTCTTGTTAGGGATGGAGCTTTGGGGACCCCATTATTACCTAAAAAAAAGGCTATTTAATGCTATTCATCTTGAAAGTCTTCTCTAATTAAGTGTGGGCCTTAGTAACGTTACAAGCAGACATAGTGAGAACTTTTTTCGTTAGAACAATTTTATACTAAAACGGCAATACTAACGGCCAATACTTTTCCTGTGGGGAATGCCCCTCAACCCCTGTAATGAACTTATGTTTTTTCTTTCTCCTTTAGTCTATTGAAATCCTTGTTTAACCCCAAAAAAACAAGTCATTGGATTCCTTCATTATTTGGTGTGATTAAAATGTTATTTTCTTTGCCTCGTCTTTCTCTCGCCATCTTCATCTCCTAGAAAGAACGGGGAGAGATCAATTATTGGCATCAGTGAATTATCCATGTTGACTTTTAAAGAACCTTATTACTTACAAAATTCAATATTGCTAAGACAAATCTTATTAGTACAAGATTACACACAAAATTTGATTTCCATTATTAAAAAGGATAAGTATAGTTACATATTAATTAAATCAAATAATTTAACTCCCCATAGAAAAAGGGACGTAACCACGTCACATGGATCCTTCAGTTTATCAACTTCACGTGATTTCACCTCATTTTACTATTATAATTTACAGATTAATCTAAATTAGTACTCTTTCTCATTTGTCTGAAATATTTTTTTAGCAGTATCAAGGATTTGTTCAGAAGAAAATCTCAATAATCTGGATTCCATATAGCTTTAATAGGGAGTTAGATGCACTATCAACAAAAGTAAACAATATGAAGGAGTAGTACTTGACGTTATTCGGAAAAGAAAAAAGCAAAGAAAAGAAACAAGGTGGTCACACACTTGGACATACATATTAGGAGTGACGTAATACATATTATTGGTATGTTTCTTTCCATATAGAGAGAACTTCTCATTAGATAAAACTTGCCCTCTAATTAGAAATTGAGTAGTGTGTTATATGGATGAGATCTTCTGGTCTAGCTGGTGGATGACTCCTGTTTCTGAATCTCAACTGATGATATTCTTCAAACACGAATCCTCTGTACTTGGGCGACTCTCCAATTTCCTTTGTAAATTGTGGTAATGGCTCAACCCACTTGTCTCCTTGCACATTATAGAAGAACACGTACGAGTAACGGTGTGTTTCACTTGGTCTCACCACTTTGTGAGTTGCACTCTTGAATTTATTGTTGCTTAGCACCTTTTTATATGTCAACAACATAAGAAGTTAATGGTAAATGTGAAATCTATAACCAAGAGTGGAATAATTATAAATAAATACCTGAATGACATCACCAATGTTAACAACTAGTTTGTCTTTGGAAGGTGCTATGGGTATCCACTGGTCATCTTTGTGCACCTGAAGGCCTCCGATTTCATCCTGGTAGAGAATAGTGAAGCAGCCAGGATCTTCGTGTGCAGGTTTTCCTGTGGTGTCATCTTCTGTCACTGGAAAGTAGTGGAGGCCCATCAACGAGTCCCGAGAACGTTCATTTCTGTAGTTTGATAGGAAGTCAGGAGGGAGTCCAAGACACTCACTTATGATTCCTTCCAACACAACTCCTAACTTTGTGAAATGGGAAACCATCTCCTCAAATACTTTCCTAAGAATATCAAACAGAGAACATGCAAATTAAAATTCTTATTGGAAATACCATAAATAACAGAGGACCAGCAGTTAATTTGAGAGAGAATATAGCGGAAATGTTACTTGAAATGAGGTGTAATGCTGCGGCAGTTATTGAAGCCAGAGAAGGGAAAACGAAACCACAAGTGCTCAAAAGTCTCAGCTGAATTCGGTGTGCTTTTTAAATAATTATCAGGTACCGACAGTTTTTCTTCATCGGAACAGGCAAAGAAAGTCTTATACATATCGATGGTTCTGCTCAACAAGTCCGAAGGAATTCCGTGATTCACAATCTGAAAGAAACCATAGCTAACACAAGCTTCTCTAATTTGCTCCATAGCCTTCTTTTTCCCTTCTTCATTTTCCTCTGATTTAAAAAATGGAGAAACATCAATTATTGGAATACCAAAACTAGCCATATTGATGTTTTCCTTAATTTTTCTCTTCAATGCCGTTCTTCGTCTTATACTTGGATGTTCTTTTGAGTTTATTTTATAAGCATTTTCTGGTGTTGAAGTTAGTTAGATTTGGCATCTCTTCATTTCTCCAAGTTCTTATTTGGACAAGAGATTCGGGTGATTAAATCTCAACCATTAATTTAGATTTATGACATGTGTTCTTTTGTTTTTTAGGTCGCTGAATGTCATTTTCCATTGCCTATTTGTCTGTTCATGTCTTGATCCAAAATTCCAAAAGCCAAGAAATTAAAAAAATTAAAAAGCCAGTAAGGATATCTTATCGAATCAAGGTCCACAGAAATCAATTATCAAAATACAACAGATCAGCAAACTCTGATCCAAAATTCCAAAACCAATAAAAAATCATAACGTGCCTGCCCACTTGATGAAAGATGTCGATCGGCAAATTAATAGCCTTTTGTTTTCTTATTTTTAATGTTATTAGGTAATATGCATTGGTGTCTAAAACTAGAGTAAACAATATGAAGGAGTACTTGACATTATTCAGAAAAGAAACAAACAAGTTTTGCAGTATCTGCAATTTGATTATTTTAAATCAGTAACAACAAACAGCGCTTTGAGGATTCCTTGTACGATCAAAGACGTGTTAACATAATTAAGAAAATAAGTGTATCCCCAGAATGAGATAGTCACACACTTTGACATACATATTAATGATATGTTTCTTTGTCCTCTAATTAGAAATTGAGTAGTGGGTTATATTGAATTGATCTTCAGGTCTAGCTGGTGGATGAGTCTCGTCTCTCTGTCTCAACTGCACATATTCTTTAAAGAGGAATCCTCTGTACTTGGGCGATTCTCCAATTTCCTTGGTGCACTGTGGTAATGGCTCAACCCTCTTGTCTCCTTGCACGTTATAGAAGAAAGCACACGAGTAACGGTTTGTTTCTCTTGGTCTGATCACCCTGTGCGTTGCACTCTTGAATTTATTGTTGCTTAGCACCTTTTTAATATTTCGACACAAAATAAAAATGTTGACTTCTTGAAAATTTTGGGATAATTATAACTGTGTAATAAATCAGGAATAACCAAACTTTAATTACCTGAATGACATCACCAATATTAACTACTAGTTTGTCTTTGGAAGGCGCTATGGGAATCCAATGTTCATCTTTATGCACCTGAAGACCTCCAACTTCAGCCTGATAGAGAATGGTGATGCAGCCAGGATCTTTGTGTGCGGATTTTCCTACGTTCTCAGCTTCTGTCGCTGGACTGTAGTGGATGCCGAGCAAGAAATCCCTAGCCTGATCATTTCTGTAGTTTGCTAGGAAGTTAGGAGGGAGGCCTAGGCACTCACTTATGATTCTCCCCAATACAAATCCTAATTTTGTGAAATGCGAAGCCATTTCCTCCAATACTTGCCTAAGAATATCAAAACATATTTATTTCACAAACAACATTCTTACCATTTAAGTGAAATCACCATAACAGGGAATCGCTTAAACTAGAAACAGTTTGCAATCAAAAGAGAATAGGGAAATAAATTAAAATGTTACTTGAAATGAGGTGGATTTTCGGGGCTGAGATTGAAGCCGGAGGATGAAAGATGAAACAGTAGCTGCTCATAAGTCCCAGCTGATTTCTTTGTGCTTTTGAAATAGTTATCAGATAGTTTTTCTTCATCTGGACAAGCAAAGAAAGTCTTGTACATATCCATGATTCTGCTCAACAACTCCATAGGAATTCCGTGATTCGCAATTTGGAAGAAACCATAGTTAACACAAGCTTCTCTCATTTGCTCAATAGCCTTCTTTTTCCCGTCTTCATTTTCCTCTGATCTAATAAATGGAGAAACATCAATTGTTGGAATATCAAAATTAGCCATGTTGATTCTCTTGACTCTCAATGATGTTCTCAACCTCTTTATAAAGCAAAAATGAAGTCAACTATTGATTTTCTTCCCATATAAATATCGGATAAGGGTCAAAATTGTCCCAGAACTATGCGAATAAACCACTTATATCCTCCGTTACGTTTTGAGATAAAAAATACCCCGCTGTTATCCCTAGAGACCACAAATACCCCTCAAAAGTTAACAACTCAAGTTTTTAATGACGTGATGAGCCAGGTGGGACTGATGCTGCCAACTAGGATTTCCAATAACCCATTCTTGCTAACCATCAATTCATCCTCCCAAATCAGTAGTATTTGAGATACGAAATTTCCTTTACATTATGGAAACACTATCTCCAATATTTGCTAACCCAATTTTTCACCCTCCAGTATTTGTTTGAATATTGTACGAACTAAAGCAGTTTGAATTTTGAGAGGTTTAAAACATTTCTTTCAATTCTAGAAAGATATCGGAAGTGGAATTGTTACAATTCTTCTAGTGGATGCTACTGAGTCTTAAATATCAATTAAGGAAATACCACATTTTTCAAGCATATATATGGCAATCAGCTTGTACTGTGAAAGACGTGTTTAAGAAAATAATTGTATGCTGTCTAACAATTTAAATTTTTAAATGAGAGGTCACACGCACCTTTCAACATACATACATACATATTAAGAGTGTTGTAATACATATTATTGCTATATATGTTTCTTTCCATATAGAGATAAAGCATTCATCACATAGACTTTTTGTCTAATTAGAAATTGAGTAGTGTGTTATATGGATGAGATCTTCAGGTCTATCTGGTGGATGAGTCATGTTTTTGATTCTCAACTGCATATATTCTCCGAAGAGGAATCCTCTGTACTTGGGCGACTCTCCAATTTGCTTGGTGAACTGTGGTAATGGCTCAACCCACTTGTCTCCTTGCACGTTATAGAAGAAAGTGCACGAGTAACGGTTTGCTTCTCTTGGTCTGACCACTCTGTGAGTTGCACTCTTGAATCTATTGTTGCTTAGCACCTTCGACATAAAATAAAAAATAAAATGTTGGATGATGATAACTGTGAGCAGCGGAACAAAAACAATAATTACCTGAATAACATCTCCAATGTTAACTACTAGTTTGTCTTTGGAAGGGGATATGGGAATCCACTGTCCATTTTTGTGCACCTCAAGGCCACCGACTTCATCCTGGTAGACAACGGTGAAGCAGCCAAGATCTTCGTGTGCCTGTTTTCCTGTGTTGTCATTTTCTGTAGCTGGAAAGTAGTGGATGCCGATCAACGTATCCCGACACTGATCATTTTTATAGTTTGTTAGGAAGTTAGGAGGGAGGCCCAGACACTCACTTATCATTCCTTCCAACACAACTCCTAATTTTTTGAAATGGGAACCCATCTCCTCCAATAATTCCCTAACAATATATATATATATATATAAATGGGTGAAAATGCAAAATGAAACTTTAAATTCTTGAATAGAAACAGTTAATTTGAGATGCTAATAAATTAAAGTATTAAGAGTACTTGAAGTGAGGTGGATTTTTGGGGCAGACATTGACGACAGAGGATGAAAGACGAAACGCAAAGTGCTCATAAGTCTCAGCTGGATTCTGTGTGCTTTTGAAATAATTATGAGGTACTAACAGTTTTTCTTCATCTGAAGAAGCAAAAAAAGTCTTATACATATCCATGCTTCTGCTCAACAACTCCAAAGGAATTTCGTGATTTGCAATCTGGAAGAAACCATAGTTAACACAAGCTTCTCTTATTTGTTCAATACCCTTCTTTTTTGCTTCTTCGTTTTCCTCTAATCTATAAAATGGAGAAACATCAATTGTTGGAATATCAAAACTAGCCATCATGTCTTCCTTAATTTTCTCCACTCTCAATAGAAAAGTATGCAATCATTCACTCAAATAAAATATTTAAAATTAATTTTCCCTTAATCATTTCTGTTCTGCCCCCATATGGCCATATAAATAATACTACTCCTATTCAATTTCTGGATAGCTCTGTCATAAATTTAAAAGGCATAATACACAAATGTGTTCTTTAATTTGACTTTAGTCCACAACTTTTAAACTTTGAATGTGCACAAGTAACTTGCAACCTTCCAAAATAGTCACTTATTAAACAAATGTTTCTGAAAATTTGCAGCCTTTGGACGGAAATTTTAAATAAAATTCGAGAAAGAAACTGAACCGGGTAGTGCTGTTAGAGTGAAGGGCATATAAACTCTAGTTTTTGGACAACAGGGGCACCAATGTCTCAAAAATATGACGGAGGGTATTTACATACCATTTACGATAGTTCGGGGATATATTTGTCCTTTTTCCCTTTAATTAATGATTAAATAAATAATTAGGTAAATAATATTAAATTTTTTTGTCTAAAAACAATATCTCAATCATTTTTCAAAGCCAAAGCATGACGACAGCGCAAGGGTTCCTCTTTTCAACCCTTTTAACAATAAACAAAAGTGTTTCCTGGTCATTTTCATCTCCTAGAAATAAAGGGCAGAGATCAGCTGTTGGTATTACTAAATTAGCCATGTGGACTTGCAATAGTACTCGTGCAACCAAGATGTTGATAAAAATCAATCAATAATTTAGTTTTGTGAGATGGCTAAGATGAATATTATTAGTACAAGATTACACACAAGGATAGGTATGGCTAAAGATCAATCAGATCAAATAACTTAACTCCCTTTAATATGCAGAACCCTAGAAAGGAACAAACTAGTAAACAATACGAAGGAGTAGTACTTGACGTTATTCGGAAAAAGGAAAAAGAAAAAAGGAAGAGAAAGAAACAAGATTGGACTATCTGCAATTTGAGTATTTTAAATTTGTAACGACAAACAGCTGTAACACACGTAGATATAAATTGAAAAGACGTGTTTAACATAATTAAGAAATAATAGTGCTGCCTAACCATTTAAATTTTTAAATGAGATGGTCACGATACATATTATTGGTATGTTTCTTTCCATATAGAGAAAAAGCTGTTCATCACATAGACTTGTCCTCTAATTAGAAATTGAGTAGTGAGTTATATGGATGAGATCTTCAGGTGTATCTGGTGGATGAGTCCTGTTTTTGATTCTCAACTGATGATATTCTTCAAACACGAATCCTCTGTACTTTGGTGACTCTCCAATTTCCTTTGTAAATTGTGGTAATGGCTCAACCCACTTGTCTCCTTGCACATTATAGAAGAAAGCGTACGAGTAACGGTTTGTTTCACTTGGTCTCACCACTCTGTGAGTTGCACTCTTGAATTTATTGTTGCTTAGCACCTTTTTTATATCAACAAACATAAAAGTTTTTAAAATTTTGGGAAATGGTAACTGTGAAATTAACCAACATTCAAATTATAAATACCTGAATCACATCACCGATGTTAACAATAAGTTTGTCTTTGGAAGGCGCTATGGAAATCCATTGGTCATCTTTGTGCACCTCAAGGCCTCTAACTTCATCCTGGTAGAGAATAGTGAAGCAGCCAGGATCTTCATGTGCAGTTTTTCCTGTGTTGTCATCTTCTATCGCTGGAAAGTAGTGGAGACCGAGCAAAAAATCCTGAGACCGATCATTTCTATAGTTTGCTAGGAAGTCAGGAGGGAGGCCAAGACACTCATTTATGATTTCTTGTAACACAACTCCTAATTTTGTGAACTGAGAAGCAATCGCCTCCAATACTTGCCTAAGAATATCAAACAGAGAACATTCTTACAAATTTTCTAAAGAATTAAAATTTCGTACTACTACTTATTGGTAACACCATAACAAAGGATCGCCTAAACTAGAAACAGTTAATTTGAGATGCAATTGAGAGAGAATAGAATAAAATATTACTTGAAATGAGGTGGAATGTTGGGGAAGACATTGAATGGAAAACGAAACAGCAAGTGCTCATAAATCCCAGATGAATTCTTTGTGCTTTTAAGATAATTATAAAAAGGTACCGCGAGTTTTTCTTCATCTGAAGAAGCGAAGAAAGTCTTATACATATCCATGGTTCCGCTCAACAACTCCAAAGGAATTCCGTGATTCACAATTAGGAAGAAACCATAGTTAACACAAGCTTCTCTTATTTGCACAATAACCTTCTTTTTCGCTTCTTCATTTTCCTCTAATCTAAAAAATGGAGAAACATCAATCGTTGGAATATCAAAACTACCCATGGTGTTTTCCTTAATTCTCTTGACTCACAATGTTCTTCTCAACCTCTTTATATAACAAAAAACAACAACATAGTTTTAAGGAGAAGTCAATTGTTGATCTGCCCCATATAAATATTCAGTTTCAGGATTGCTAGCTCTATCAAAACTTGTCATAAGCTATAGTTTAAGAATTTTATGCTTTTGTAGTAATCCAAAAAATGATCCAATAACGTAATGTCCTAACATTTTATCTTACAAGACAAATATATACTTATTAGTTAAAGGGTCTCCACAAATCATTGAGGATAAGAATCATTAGATAAAAACTTGAACAACTCTATTAGAAAAGTTTGATAGGCGTGATCAGTAAACTAACCAGATGATCACTTAATTAATAGTGGAGCCGATTAATTTATATTTTAGATGATGCTGATTGCTACTCCTACTATATAGTAGTGATGATAGATTTGTTATTTATCAATAGTAAACCAACTACCACCTACTTATGTAGTAGTTTATTTTCAGCAACTCTCCATGATGTTTGTCTCCTAACTGACTCCAGTATTACTGAATAAATTATTTTGAAAAAAAATACAGATGTTGGTTGCGGAAAAAGGAGGGGGACCTTTCTGTTCATTAAACAAATTATTAGTTGGAACTTTAATTACACTTTGGATAATAATTAAGGTCTGAATAACTCTTTAGCCCCTCAGGTATCGGTCGGTTCGGTTCGATTTTGAAGTTTATCGGTTTGACTTATTCGTTATGGGTTCGTAGAGATACTAAACCGTTATAGAACTATTAATACATTGACTTATCGGTTATTGGTTTATCGGTTATTGACCGTTATCAGTTCGGTTATCGGTTTAACCTTTAACATTTGACACAAAGAAATATATTAAAAATCACATGGAAACAAGGTGACAAACCAAATGAGCTATGCACATGTTGACTTATAGTGTTTCCACATGGCATTTAACAACTTCAATTAATAAGAAGGGTATTTTTGACCCAATAATATGATGGGAAGGGTAGTTTTGAGCCGAAATATAGTTTAAGGGTAAATATGAGCTATTTCGGATAGTTTAGGGGTATTTTTGAGCCTTTTTCGTTCATTTTATTAAAGTATATATTTCCTAATTTGTAGAGATTATTTAAAAAAAAAACTTATATGGAGTACTTGTTTTTACACTTTCAAAAATATATATAAATTAATTGTAAGAATAAAATACTTAATGAGAGAAAATTAATTAATTAATTTTATCTTGATTTTGTAAATTGATAATTTAAATAATTATTTATAGTGAGATGGATAACTACTATGTGATGAGTAAAGTGTATATTTGTGGAGTTTTTTTCCCGATTATTCGAGGTGACTACCATGATCTTATTTTGTTCACTGATATTTGCTTATGTAAACGGTGTTACTTTGAAGAAGAATTGATCAGAGTTGTAACGACCTGATTCCGTCGTTAGGGAAAAGTCAATGGGGAAAGAATTGGACCAGAAAAACTTTTGAGTAGTGACTTGAAATTTTCTAGACTAGTCTAGATTTAGACGAAATCGGAGTCAGGCGAGTCTAGTAAAATCTGGCAATGAATTAGAAGTGTAATAATGAAATTGATTGTGTGAGTGGATAGCTAAGACGTTTAGGAACCCGTACGACTTTACGAAATTGAATTTGGGTGAGTAGAACTCCCGAAATTGATCTTGGCGTGAACGGGTGATTTCTGAGTGTCGTTGGTGGAAGGTGTGTTGTGAAATGGGGGTATTGAAATTATTAAAATTGAACAATGTTCCGTGAAAGCCGCTATAGCGGGATTTTTGCCGCTAGGGTGGGGCATCTGTAGCGGGGTGAGACCGTTGTGGCAGGATAGACGTGACTTAAAGTCGAAAATAAACCCCAAAAATATTTTATTATGTAATTTTTGAACTTGAGAGCTAAGAAACGAACCCAGGGCTTTTCTTGACAGTTTTCCACTATTCTTGAGGCTAAAGGTAAGATTTTTCACTCCCCGAATATGTTTTTTGATCTGTAGAACATAATCTAATGGGTAATTATCGATGTGAAAGGGTTGTGATATGGAAATTACGGTCTTGGGATTGGTCTAGGGTTATTGAGTTTGTTATAACCCGGATAATTAGACCTTTGATTGTTGATCCTTGCGTATATTAATTGTTTGTAGACCTAGAACAATCGGAAAGAATTCGGAAATGGAAGATTCAAGTGCCTTAGGGGATTCAAGCTTGGATTCGAGGTAGGTGATGATTGTGATTTCATGTTGCTGTGATATATGTTTGTAATTGCTCATTATAATGCATGTATGTATGCGAATGTTGCATTATTGATCACCCTAATCGTAAATAAGGATAATTGAATAATTGTATGCCATGAATCACCTCTTGTTGTATGATTGTGAGAATATACATTGTGATTGTGATTGTGGTTTGTTGAATGGATCAGGTGTAACGTTCTGATATACTAACTTGGATCGGTTGCCACATTTCGGTATAAATATGGGATCAGTTGTCACGTTCCGGCATAAATATGGGATCGATTACCACGTTCTGGCATAAATATGAGATCGATTGCCACGTTAAGGCATAAATATGAGATCGGTTGCCACGAACTGGCATAAACATTGGATCGGGTACCACGAACCGGTACACTAACAGTTTGGATTTGGGTTCCATGAGAGAACTATTGAATTGAGTTCCGTGAGAGGACCATTGAATTGTGTTGTATATCTACTTGTGGTGATTATGTTTATATCTAATGGTGATTGAGGTTGAAAGATTGTTTGTTGCTCTAAAATGATAACCAACGTGTATTATTGAGAATGTGGAGTGCTACATTGATCTTAAAAAGATGACTAATATTGTATATGTTCAGTATATGCTTGTTTTATAATGTTGTGGTTACTTGCATGTGCTTCACATATTGGGATAGCCGCGTGATCCTACCAGTATATTGTGGTTGCGTACTGATACTGCACTTGCTTGGTCTTTGTTGAGTGCAGGGCATCTTAAGGTGGCTATTGATAGACCTCAACTAGGTGACTATTGAGCGTGATCAGATTTAAGGGTGAGCCAGTTCTTTCGGGCTGCCATGGATCTTTCTTGTTTAAGTCCACTCTTTTCGGACTCAGACTATTTGGTAAGGTGTTCTTTTAGTTTCAGTGTTGTACCCCTTGTTCTTAGACTTGTCGTTAGTAGAGTTTTGGTACAATGACTTTCAGGTTCTAGGGGTTGTTCTTCCGCATTAGTTTAGTTAATTAGTTATTTGTTTAAACCTTTGGAGTTTATGGAAACTCTATATTATTTCTACATTTAAACCTGCTTCCGTATCTTTAGCGTAGTATCTTGATTAAGGCTGCTTAGTTGGTTGTAGTTAGGGGTGTACAAGTCAAACCGTAAAGTCAAAACGAACCGACGAACCAAATCAAACCGGAAAAAAAAAAGATTTGTGGTTTGGTTTGGCGGTTGAAAAAAAACCCCCGACCACTCTTGGTTTGGTTTGGTATTAAAAGAAAAAAAATCAAACCGAACCCAAACCAAACCGACATAATATATATATATATATATATACACATAATTTTATTTTATTTATAGATAAAAAATATTATTTATAATCTACTTTGTTAATATATTTTTAGTTAGTTTATAGTTTTCAATGTTTATATATTTTATTTCAATTTGGGCTTGTAAAATTTGTAAACATTTTATTTTGTATTTAGATCAGAAGTTACAATTATATTGTTATAGTTTTTCAAATTCAAAGTTAACAATTTACTTTGTAAATATTTTGTTTTGTATTCAGTTTGCATGTAGCCTTTAATCATATTAATTTAACATAATGAGCGTTGATATTTCAAAAAAAATATTTTGTACTCGTGTGAATTTACTGTCTTTTTGAAAATTTCTATTCATTTAACATTTTTTAAGTTTAGCTTATCACACATGTAAGTGAAAATATATTTGATCTCTTTTTCAAACACCGTATAGTTGTAAAAAATTGAAAAAATTGAAAAACAAAAAAAAAACAAAAGAACCGACTAAAGCTGAAACCAAAAAAAACGACTTTATGTGGTTTGATTTGGTTTTTAGATTTAATAAACCGACATAATTGGTTTAGGTTTTTTTAATGAAAAACCAAACCAAGCCGACCTATGTACACCCGTAGTTGTAGTAATGATTCTCCCACTGAATGATTAGTGTCAGTGTCAATAACGACGGTCTGGATCGTGACAAAAGTCTATTGAAATATATATGAGCTACTTCATGCTTCTTAATTAGTTTTCCCTCGTTCTAATTTATATGATATTCTTTATGGAATAACATATATAAAAGAATGGTAATTAAAATGATAGTAGAATAATTAAGATTTTCCTTGTGGCTTGTATATATGATACTCTTTAAATGGAGGGAAGATCTTAATTATAGAATGAACATAGTGATTCGCTATTTTGATTTAGACAAAAGTCTTTTATTTATTATATTAATTAATGCATTCCATATATACGCAGTAATATTAAACATCCGCTAGCAAATGGGAATTGATAGAGGAGGTCGATGGCGTCTAGACAAGGTTGAGCAAGAAGCTTTCATACGATTCTTAGTGGTTCCAGGTCCACATTGACTTTGACATTTTCCACGAGCACAATAGGCTGCAGTGGTTCCACACCAGCCCGATTTACTACAACAAGTTCCAGCACGATTGGCTTATTGGACATTGGTTTTGACAATTTATGGAACCACTACAATATTCCCATATGGTTCCACACCAACCAGTGTTATTACAACACATTCCATAAGGGCATAGTTGACCATCAGCTTGCGTTCCCATGGACATTGGCATTGCAACACTCTCCATTAAATTAGGACATATAGTCGATTATCAGCTTGCCATCCACATCGTCCTTGTTGATTATACATTGTCTTTGACGGTTAATATTCCGTTGTGGTTCCACACCAACGATCCATTAGGACATTTTTCTTATAGAAAAATTGTAGATGAAGGGATAGCTTGTAAAAACCGGTCTCATGCTCACCTATTTATACCAAAATTATGAGGGAACACTCACTTTATATCATTATCCATCGCTTCAAATAATTGTTGGAGGACTAAACTATACTATTTGAGCACAACACAAAAAGATTTTAGGATAAAAACAATTAAAAAGAAATACTCCAGTACCTTTGTGAGAAATACACAGCGTAAAGAAATTCGCAGCCCTTGTTTTCACATGTAATATTATCAGCCATAAGACAAATGTTATGACACCATTACATTGATTGTATTCCATATTTATTACTTTTGTATAATTTATTGTCACATATTGTACCTCTATGTTTGGCTTTAAAAGGGAGAGTGGAGATTTCATATAAGCATTTTTCTCAATAAATAATCTCTTGCAATGGTATATTGAAATTATGTAGAATATATTTGAGAGAAGCAATAATAATTTAGAGCTACTATCTCTCATTTACCAACTAGGTATATTAATATTAAACAATTTTCTTGCTAAACCCAGGGCCATACCAAAAAACAAATCATAAATCACTCAAATAGATACTATATAATCATCAAAAGAGAAATCAGGGTAATTCACTAATTTGTTATAATTAATTTATTAACTGTGATGTTCCAAGTTTGTCTCCTTAAATAAAATAAAAATTAGATTCTTTTTTGTGGTTTTATAAGAAAATGAAAAACTAGGGTGTCAATTAGTAAAAATTTTTTATAATGAGGCTAATTGGGCTTGAACACATGACCTCATGGAGTGTTTGCATGACCCTAACCAATAGATTAAAGCTTCAACTTATTTCAAAAGATGTCAATTTATGTATTTATATTTATTAAACTAAAATTTAACCGACGTAATTTTCCTACGAAGCACCCCCCTTGACCAAGGGTAGGTCCACCACTATCTTACTCATGTCAAATCTTACTTGTGGATTACACAGAGTATGTTATTGTCGTGCACAAAAGATAATCTTTCTAAACCATATTATTTCTCTCGTAAGATTTTTCATACCCTTGAAGAAATATATTCGATAAGCTTAATAATAGGAATTTAACAATTCAATTTATTTAAAAAAAACAAACAAACTAGAGTAGTAAATATTTTTAACAGTTTACTTTTGATTATTTTTTTTTCTCTTTTGTTTTTGTTGTTTGATTTTTCATAGCAATCAAATACTCCTTTATTTCTTTAGTGTTTGATTGAAAATAACAAAAAGAATTATTTTCTTGCAAAAATTATTTTCAACTAAACATTAAGAGGGAAATCTTTTATTTTTTTGCAAATATCGCAGTACTTGTCGTTTTAGCTTGATGTTTGATTAAAAATTCAGTTTTAATTTTTAGAACTCTTCTTCACATTTTTAATACAAAGGATAATTGTAAGGCACATCTTTGACATCCATAAATAGTTTTCGTTATTTATTACTATTACGATAATAAATTTCATCAATCCTTAAGATTACCCATCATCCATAGACGAAATTTTTTCCTTTATCAAACTCGTCTTTCAATTATCTCAATTAAAAAAATTCGTTTTAAGATTGATTTATTAAAGAGGTAAAAGTTAATCATAGTTACCAATTGATCATTTTTTACAATGATATATTGGAATTATGTAGAACATTTTAGAAAAGTAACAATTGAGGCTTTATCGAAAATAACTTTTATACCTTCACAAGTTAGGGTTAAGACTGCGAAAACACACCAATACACGAGGTGTGTTTTATTGCTATGTTTTAGTGAAGTAACAATAGTTTAAATGGAAACAACTATCTCTCATTTACCAACTGCATTAATATAAAGTTTTCCATTCCTAAATTTAGGGTCACTATGAAAAATATATCATGAACTTCTAGGATATCTCCAGACGTGTGATTACATAATACATAGGGTATTTTATTGTTCTAGGATATCTCCAGACGTGTGATTACATAATACATAGGGTATTTTATTGTTGTTGTTATAAACTTCTAAGATGTTGTTTGATTTTGACAAAGTAAGATGAGAGAATTAAGCGTAAAAACTCTATCTAGAGTTCTGCAGTAGTTAAAAAAATTGAGGAAGAGAAAACATAACCATGTAATAATCCTTCTAATTCATATTATTTGTCTTTTAAAAAAATTCATACCTTTGAAGAAAATAATTTAATAAGCATAATCATGGGGCCTAAAACAATATTTTCAACTATTAACAAGGTTACCACTTATGTTAGATAACAGCTAATTAAAAAGGAGAAAACGTAACTAATGACGTGACAAGAAACATTATCCATTACGTGCTAAAAAGGACCATTTGGTTATATTTTTTATTGATATAATGGATGGATTTGTCTCCCATTTTAAGGTTACATGAACGGCCCACAATAATGTATATTACCACTAATATTCCGTTTTCTTTTATTTTTAAAAAAAGGTATAAGGAAAAGAATGCTAGAGAGCACGGGCGGAACTATGGTTGTATTGGACAACCTTTGTCGGAAAATTATATTATATATATAGGCCAAATCTTACTTTATATTGATATATTAAGCATTTTAGACACCCTCAACAACAATGAGCCGTAGCTAGTGGCAAAAGTGTGCCTGATATGTACAGAATATCCAAGTTTGAATCACCGCATCTACATTTTGTATATTATGTTTAATGTGATCTGCTTTAAAATGGTTAATTAATTAAAAAACAAAATACTTTGTTGTATATAGAGTGGTAGCTTAGTGACAATAGTGTATAAAAGTTTGTTTGTCACTGAATCAATTCCCATGGCCACATTTTTTTTCTATGTTGCCTTTACTTTGGACACCCTTCACGAATTTTTTGCCTACGCCATTGCTAGAGAAGATTACAAGATGGAAAATCGAAGTCTTATTAATAAAGTGAAAGTTTAAATGTACAACTGATTCATCCAATTATTTTTTTCTTAAATTTGTGAGATCTTAATTTTATAAGTAAGATATGCTACTTTTTTATAACAAGTAAAGAAATTAGATAATTATATAACTTTTTAATTGGTAATGTATATATTAAACTCATTTATTAAAGGTACTAATAGTAGCTTTTTATAAATAAAAGAAATCCACCTTCAGGTGGCAGAGGGTTTGGCATGAACCCCTGCCTATATATATATATACTAGATATAAGTTTCCGTGCTAGCACGGGCCCAATATGTTATTTTTTGTCTCACTTTATGTGATATATATAAAATTTAAAAAGTCAATTAAGTTTTAATATGATTTTTAAATATTTTAAGCTGTTAATTATTATAATTTTTATGTAATTTTTAAATAATATATATTACTTTCCTTGTCCCAATATATGTAACACAAATAGAATTTCAAGAGTCAATATGTTGTTAATTATTGAGATTTACAATATTTTTCACGTAGTTTTCAAATTAAATAATACATGTTACTTCTCTTGTCCCATTTTATGTGACACGAATATATTAATTTAGTTGTCAATTATCAAGATTTATAGTAATTTTATGCAATTTTTAAATATATAAAAATTAAAAAAATAAGAGAAACAAAGTAAACGGAGAAAAAATAGGCAAATATATATGTAAGTGTGGAACCACACAGGTAAACCAGGCAGACCGCCACATGTGTTGTTATCCACACTTATATGTAAGTAGTAGATTTTTTTGTCTCACTTTATGTGACATAGATAAAATTTAGAGAGTCAATTAAATTTTGATGTGATTTATAAATATTTTAAGTTGTTAATTATTGTAAATTTTACGTAATTTTTAAATAATATATGTTACCTTCGTTGACGCAATATATGTAGCACAAATAGAATTTGAAGAGTCAATATATTGTTAATTATTGAGATTTACAATATTTTTTCGTAGTATTCAAATTAAATAATACATGTTACTTTTTTGTCCCTTTTTATATGACACATATATATTAATTTTAGTTGTCAATTATCATGATTTATAGTATTTTTTATGCGATTTTTAAATATATTTAAAATTTAAAAAATAAGACAAATAAATTAAAACGGAGAAAATAATAATCAAATATATATGTAAGTGTGGAACCACACAGGTGAAGCAGTCATGTTGACACCTGTGTGGTTATTCATATATATATATATATATATATATATATATATATTATCAAGCAAAAATAAAAGCACACGACCTTTGTTTAAAAATTTTGAAGAGGAGTTGAAATAAAATTAATTGAAACTGGTTTTTACTCAAACATCTAACTAGAACGATAAGTTTTCCTTTCTGAAAAAATAATAATTAAAGATCCCTTTCTTAATATTTGGTTGAAAATAGTTTTTTGCAAAAATAATAATAATATTTTTTTTCTTATTTTTCAATCAAACACTAAGGAAGAAAAAACGCATTTGATTGCTATGGGGAAAAAAAGAGAGAAAAAAGAAAATAAAAAAGTTAATGTCGAGTATCTACGAGCGAGGGTGGCAACTGGCAACCTTATTATTTGTTTAAAATGTTTTTTGGTTCTACTTTTTAACAAATTGAATTGTTAAAAAAATATGAATACTCCTCTGATTAAGTCTTTTTTTTTTTTTTGTAGTTGAGAGGCAAGAAAATCCATACATTTTAAAGAAATAAAAGGTAAATGTGAATCATTTATGTAACAATAAGGTATATATAATTCACTTTTATAATGAGAATATATTAGCTTTAAATGGAGAAAGTTGAGAGGCATATCAAGTCTTTGTCTTTGTATAAATAATATATAACTGTGTATATATGATGTATAACTATGTATCAGAAATTTATATATAACCATATACATTATTTAGACAATAATTATAAATTATAGGCTGATTTCTTTTTCCAATCTTGACCAACTCAATTCTCCTTTAAACCATCCCAAATTTCATTTGTATTTCTCTTTTGAAGTCTCTGGAACATTTGTTTACACAAATAGTAGTACACGTGATTTGATTAAAATAAAGTGTATCATATGAGGTACGAAGAAAAAAAAGGAGTGGATTTTCTGAAGATGGATCTGGAAAAAATTTCTCGTAATTAAGATATGAGAATTGGAAGGCGTATTTTGTATGTACTTTTTCTTAGTTGGTGTGTTGATGATCCATAAGTCCAATTCACTCCTTTTTTTCTTTTGAAAGCTGCCGATAGTTATGTTCTTATATTTCTTTATTGTTCCATTTTCTTTGTTCACCAATCAACTAAAGAATCACTTAAGTGTAGCAACATCGGCGACTGAAAAAGTAGCATCGAAAAACATTCAAAAGAAGAGGTTTAGGTCTGGGCCCGAAAAGGGATCGAAGAGAATGTAGCTCATTTAAGGCTCATGCATAATTAGTTTGAAGAACCTCTTTCTATTGATATTGACTTGATGTGATGCGCTCTTCTCTCGCCCATAAATTATGAAAAAACATCTTCTGAAAAGTTGATTAGAGTTTGAACAATTTGTCAGAAAGTACCTAACGCCTATTACCTTCATCTAATTCAAACGTTAATGGCATGAATTGGAGAGCATCACAATGCACCTCACCGGCAAGAAGTAGGGGGTGAATGACCAATTTTTGTAGTAACAAATAATAATTTGAATTATTTTAAATAAAAAAGTTTAACCTAATGAATATTTTATCTGATTTTCCCTTTCATTATACAACTAGAAAAGAAGTAAAAGCCATTTATTTGTTCTTTTCCATCAAAGTTAAAGCAAGATCTAAAATCCTAAATGGGAGGCTACTTATCCCTCAAAGCTCTCCCAAAAAGAAAACTCTCTCCTTACTATATCAACAGAAGAAAAAAAACTCAATTTTTTTTGCTGAGATATGTATGAGCTACCTCATGCTTCTTAATTAGTATTCTCTCTAATCCGTATTAAGTAAATTGTTTGGATTTTTTTTCAGAATTCAAAATAAATGGATTTTTCAAAGTTTAAAAGAATTGTTTTGACTCTTTTTCATATTTGTCTTTCGTTAGATCTTAGCTACTTTATATATTTTAGGAGAATAGTTTTAAAATAATAGTAAAAAGTAGCCTTTAATTTTTGTCCATAAATATTTCTTTTAAGTGGTGTATCATACCCAACAATTCACTTAATATGGGCTAAAAGGAGTAAGAGATCATTTTTAGTGGAAACAAGCAGACCCTTAATTCTCCAAATAAAGCATCCTTGCTCATCCACGTATTAGAATTTGATAGATTAAAATTAAGGTTCTTACTATCGAACTCATTGCCTTTAAAAATTATAGGTTCATTTTATTTTTTTAATTATTCTAACATTTTTACTTGCATAAAAATTATCCTTGTTGGGTCCCCTTCAGTAGGGGATAATATTTTGACACGTGTCTTACAAATCAGATTTGTTTGGTTAACTAAAAGAGTTTTAACGATAGTTAAAGCTAGTTAAGAAATATTAATGATAACATAAAGAGCGGTACGGTATAACTAATAGAGAAAAGTGGTTTATTTATTAGTCCATTAATAATGCATGCATTACAATTACACATGACTAGTTGGAGTAAAAGTAGATCATTTGTTGAAGAAGCTTTGAATGCCTCTCATACGATTGTTGTTGGTTTGAATTAGGCACTGACTTTGACAGAAGTCATGTCCACAATACCTTTCTGTAACTCCACACCAACCCCATATACTACAACATTCATCTTCAGGACATTCTTTAACACCAGCTTCACATTTTCTCTCTTCCTGCCTTAGTACTCCTTCAACGCTAACCCGGGTTTCCACATCATCGCCTGAAACCTTAAGGAGGAACAAACCCACCACAACTAAAACGCAAATTGCACTTCCTCTCATTTTCATCATTTTGTTATGAGATCACCTGAGCTCTCTTAGCTTTCTACCTGCTGATGAGCTATATATAT
>JAJOOS010008388.1:0-25772 GCA_029582725.1 Solanum chiquidenum
CCTTAAAAGTTTATAATTACAGAAATCCCTCAAAACGGATACAATAATATAAGCGCTGATACATTAATCTGATGCACGAGATACATTAATTGTTAAGTAAGATACATTACATTTTATACATGATACACTAATCTGATGTACATTTTATACATGATACACTAATCTGATGCGCGAGATACAATAATATAAGTGTGCGAGATACAATAATATAAGCGCTGATACATTAATTTGATGCGCGAGATACACTAATCTGATGCGCAAAAATGAGGGATTTTGGAAATTTATAAAACTTTTTGGGGATAATGGTAATAAGTAAACTAAAAGGTGGGATTTTTATAATTTTTCCTTTATTTAATACCCTTACCACAGGACCTATGTGTAAAAAAATATTAGTGGTACTTAATATTTATTAATTTATTAACTCACAATTATTGCCCTAACTAACAAATGGAGAAGAGGATTTACCTGTAGACAACGAGAGCTGCCGCAGTCGCAATATTTATCAGGTAATCACACATCTAGTCTATTTATTGATATATGTCATATTTGTTTTATTATTAGTATAATGTGGGGTGTGAAACAAAATTAGATAAATTGAATTGGAAAAGTTAAGAACTAAGTCACGGCGTATTTGAACTTTGAGGGAATAATATAATGGTTGGATATGAATGGAAGGTGGGTTAATTAAGTGATTACTGGTTGACTTTTGGGAGACAAATTGATGTCTTCAGTTATTAGCTGTGAGGTGCTAATAACTGGAAGGAATTTGACAATTGAATCCATTGGGGTTGCCACTGGTTTTGTACCAGTGGTTTCAATTTTATACATTATCATTTTATTATCATATTATAAACCAAGTCTTGATAAATTGAGATAGTTAATTAAATATTAGGTATATTGTATTAATTGAATATCATTAGTTATGATAATTAGAGGAATTAAGACTTTTCTTAGGCTTTAACTTTAGGAAATTGTCTATAGATTTGAATGAGTTATTGAGTCTAGGCTAGATATATAAGAATATGGGTTTCTATGGAATCATTAACTTACAAATTATGCATGTATACTTGATAAATAGGAAAGGTTCAGAGGCATTGAGAAAGGAAAAGTATTGGAAAAGTAGATTGCTTGACTTCGGTTATTCGGTGGAGGTAGGTTATGGTTTATTCTATGTGATAGACAGACTCTTAATAGTGACTGATAGTCATTGAGTGATATTGTGAATTTCTCTATGTACTTGGTTGTGTGGTTTGAATAATCTATATGTTGTTTGTGATTGGTCTGAAATCCTAAGACCGTGAAATTTATAATCTTGAACCTTATTCTATTAAAGTGATGCCTTGAATAAAGAAGGCTTAGTGAAATATTGTTTAGGAAGTGGAAAGTGATGATAAAGAATGACAAATGAATTAACGATATATTTGGATCGGGTGTTGATGCAATCCAAATTGCCTCAAGGCTATCCATTCACGAACTTCAATGCTTTGGTGGAGTATTCACAAGGATGGAGGCTGTTTGGCATACATGGATGATGAGAAGGGGGTTCCATGCCTTGCATGGGAACATATGCACCTTGAAGGAGCTCCCAGTTGCGCAACACCATGCTTGGATGATAGCTTGGAGCATGGGAAGCCTAACCAAGCAAGGAGGAGCAAATGAATATGTTGCTCCATTCGGCGAGCTGACCTCTACTTCGGCGACTTGCCAAGCTACCTTGGCTAGGGTTCTAACATCGCCTAAGGTCCGAAGGAGCTACAACTGGAAGTTTCTCACTCGGCGAGCTGAAGAGCAATCGGCGCATCGCCGAATGACTTGGGCGATGACCACCAGATTGACTAATGTCCAAACAGGCGTCAGGAGCAGGGTCTATCATCAATTGGACATGAGGCCCATCAGCGCATCATCTAATGGACTCCAAGACTGCCGAAAGTTACAGCAAGCCTACAAGGGAGAAGCCAAGGAGCAGGGTTCTCGCCAAAACCATTGGGCACATCGCCAAGCCATTTGGCGAGCCCGACTTGGCTCGCCCATTTCGGGTCACTTTTGGGCCCATCTATGTAATAATGCCTAAAACTATAAATAGGCCTTTAGGGGTTCATTTTAGAGTAAGACTGATTTGTATTATTATAGTTGTAAACCTAAACTCCTTGTGTGAGTGTTTGAAAGCTTGGTAAGGTTTTTGTTGAACCTTGGTTAGAAACAGGGGTTTCTTGGATATCGATTCCCTTGAGGTCTTCGTAAGAGTTAGGTGCTTCTTGTTGGATTAACGAAGTGAGGTCTTTTGGGTTTAACATACCCATAGGTTGCTCTTTGTTTCCTCTTGTTGTGTCTATATATTTATCCGAATTAGGTGCTTGTTACTATCTAGATTGGAGGTTATTGGATTTAATACATCCTTTAGTTGCCAATTGTTTCTTATCTTGTGTCTCTTCTTCTATCTTTCTTATTTTCCGCTGTTTATTGTGATTCTTCTTGTGAGATTCGTATCAGGTGTCAAGTTCAACACGGTATTTTTGGATCGGGTTTCACTGTAACGACCCTAAAAACCGAACTAGTGAAACTAGAGCCTAATGACTTTGTGTTGAGTTTGTAATGAGGTTTCCTGTTGTGTAATGTTGTCCCGAGCCTTATTTGATGGAGGTTAGTGAGTCAACGTCAAGGTATGTGATAGACTCCATTGTTGAAAGACCCTTCTTAAAGTTGGTTAAGGGTGGCAAAGGCATGTGCCAAGCTAAGGGGGCATGGCCTTAGCCAAAGGCCAATGCCGCCCAACCTTGGCCAACCTACTGCCTGATGAGTCCACAAATTGGACTCATTTAGGGCTATATTTTAATAGAAATTGTGTCCTCAAATGCTTGTTTTATCTCAATATCTGATGAAAACCCTTAAGTTTCAGGTATTTGAAGTTTGACGGAAAGCATGGACGCTACTTCGCAAAAAGGAACAAAAGGCTGAATAGAATAAGAAAAGAAAGGCCTGAGGATCGCCGAGTCCATTTGGAGAATCGCCCAACGATCCCACTTTGCCTTTTATTCGAGTGTGCTGAGCTCTGAAGGAAATGATAAAGTCGGGAAAAAAGGAGCAGTCGTCGAATCACTGAGGAGTTCCGCGAAGCAGTACTATGTCGCCCAATGACCCAGAGCACGATGATGCCGAATGATGGTGAAAGACGGCGATGAACTACACCAAAGGGCGAATCGCCAAGTTGATCGACGATTCCGACTAATGTCGCCGAATGATCCGCCGCAACACAGATTTCTGAAAACTATAAATACTCATTAAGAGTTATAGCTTAGTATCATAATTTATAGTATTATTAGACAATATCAGATTCTTAATATAATTTTTAGTACTTTTTATTTTACTCTCAAGTTTGGAGAGGGTTTTTTGAAAACTTGAAGAAAGGAGTTCATCTTCCCCAAGTTAGAAGTGGGTCTTCTCTATTCTTGTTCCTTTGCTTAAATCAAGGTTTAATTTCTTTTACCCATTTGATTTCATTATCATTTTAGGTGTATTTTGTTATTTCTTAATGTGTGGCTAAAAACCCCCATTCTTGGGGTGTGAATTAGCAAATATGTGTTGATATTATTGTTGGGTCTTGCTTGCTGATAGGTTAGATGTAGTTTAATGGTGATTTCACCTAGTGGTTGTGGTTTAATTTAATGGTTTTGTAGTTGCAAATACAAAGCCACCCATGTGTTTTCGGATTGCCCGAGAGGGAGGTCGCGAAAGCAAGACCACTAGATTAATGGCCTAAGGAGTGGGTCGACATGAGGTTCAGCCCGAGAGGGTGAGCCCTAGTCCCATATCCTAACACTCAGCTCGAGAGAGTGAGTGGGGTAAGGCGTAGGCTGATCTTCATGCGGCAAATGGGTGTCCGAGAGGAACGCATTTGAAACGGGGTAAGTTGTCTTAGAGGGAACTTATTTCCATCTAAAGCTTAGCCTAGTCACTATTATCTTGAAAATTTCCTATCGAAAGCATGTACCAAATTATGTATCTCAACTTGTATTGCGGTCACACCCCAAGAACTCTTTCCCATACTTGATTTCCCTTTATATTTACCGTTCTTACTACTTGTGACAATACCCTATCGATATTTGACACTTTCGTGTCACCACTTAATTTACAATGTTCTTATTCGCAAATTTCTTTAGCTACGACTAGTTAGAACTTAATTTTATTTTTCTATAAATTCTCGAAACCACTACCTTGGGACACAACCCCAACCCTTGGTTGGGTTACTATACTATTGCACGATTCGTAGACACTCGTACTGGAAGTTGTGTCGTTGATTACGCAATTAAAACATCAAAAGGCGCCGCTGCCGGGGAGTGGTGTTATTTGAGAATTTTTAGATTAGTAGAATTTTTGTTCTTCTTAGTTGTAGTCTACTTACCTAATTTTCAGTTTTGTTTTGAGCATTTGTATGTTTCAATAGCCATATGAGTGTGAAAGACGAAAATAACTGCCAAACAGACAACCCAACGGGTTATGCTTTTCATCAAGATGATATTGATGATATCAATAGTGTGTACAACCCTGCCCAAGTGGGTGAGATGAATGCAATTTGTTTGCCACAAGCAGATGGAAATGCAACATTTGAAGTTACTAGCACAACACTCCATCTCATACATTCAAGAGGTGTATATGGAGGATTAGAGCATGAAGACTCGTATGAACATATAAGAAACTTCATAGAAGTGTGCACACCTCTTTCATTCAAGAATCTGTCACAAGAATGCATACTGCTGCGCTTATTTCCATTATCATTAACTGGGGAAGCCACTAAGTGGTTGATCGAGCTTCCAAAGAACTCCATCAAGCCATGGGAGGAGCTGGTTACGGCTTTTCATGAAAGATTCTTTCCTCCATAAAAAATGATGAAAATAAGAGACGACATTCAAAGTTTTGATCAAAAGGAGGGCGAACCAATTCACGAATCCTAGACACCATTTAAGAGAATTTTGCGAAAATGTCCAACCGCATGGATTGCCGAGTGAGTTACTGCTCCAATATTTTTACCGTAGTCTCGATTCAGTTAATAAAGGGATAGCTGATCACTGGTGAAAGGAGGAATAATGTTACAATCATTTGAAGTAGCATCATTTCTTCTAGATGGCATGACTAGAGTAAATCAAGCATGGTACACAAAAGATGACCAAGTTTCCCCATTGTGCTTCAGATTAACGTAAGAACAACTCAAAAAAGAAAGGGAAAGGGACGAAAACATCAAAAAGATGTTGTCTCAAATGGAAGTGATACATGAGCACATGAAGGGGACGTATGGAGTATTTCGAGTTGAGGAGGGTTCTTCATTTTGGTTACTTAAAACTAGGGGAGAATCAAGGTTGGAACTCCACAAGATATGAGGAGGGTTTCTACCCATGCTATCAACAGCGCGACGAAAATCAAGGTTGGAACCATTATAGGGGTGAAGAATCAAGGAGTTATTGCCACGACTGGGCTGAGCAAGATGACCATGAGGAAGACCGTACTCAATTGAGTGAAAGCCCGAAATCAAAAGGGAGCGCAAGTAGTCTTCGGGTAAATGATCTATTGTCACACATACTTGATAAAGTTGAGGGCTCTGATGATTTGCTGAAAGGAATGAGAGATGACTTTTCATCACTAAACAGTAAAGTGAATTCTCATGTTGATGCCATCAAAACACTAGAAGGTCAATTGAGTCTACTATCAGCTAAATTATCTCCAGAACACTAATAGAAGATAATGAAAGAAGGCTGGCTGTGGTAACCTGTAGTGGAAAGATGGCAAAAGGGAATGTGATGGAAGATGAGGACCCTCGAATGCAGGAAGAGAGCTAGGGTATAGAGGAATGGGAATCACCTATTCCCCAAAACCTTGCCAAAGAACCACAAGACGATGCGGAGCAACATATTCAAGCTTTGAAAATCATGCACCATTTACCCAAAGTACCTCCACCATTTCCTCAGCGTTTGAAAAAGAAGAATAAAGTTGAGAAGTTCAAAAAAAAATTGTCAGTATTCAAGAACTTATCAATTAACCTCTCTCTAGTAGAGGCATTGTTGGAAATGCCGGGGTATGACAAATTCATGAAGGAGCTAGTTACAAAGAAAAGGAGCTTGGAGTATGAAACGATTGAGGTGCCCCATAGTTGCAGCGCAATTATGACAAATGAGTCAATCACTAAGAGAGAAGATCCTGGAGCATTCACAATTCCATGCACAATTGGCATGCTCCAATTCGCTAAAGCTTTGTGCGACTTGGGAGCAAGCATTAACTTGATGCCCTATGCAATATACAACCAACTTGGTTTGGGTGAACCAAAGGCAACCACAATGAGACTCCTTATGGCTGATAGATCAATCAAGCACCAGTGGGGATACTCCTTGACATATTGGTAAAAGTAGATCGATTCATCTTTCCAGCTGATTTTGTGATTCTAGACTGTGAGATCGATGCTGAAATCCCTATTATTTTGGGAAAGCCATTCTTAGCTACCGGGAGAGCATTGGTGGATGTCGAAAGCGGAAAATTGAAGTTCCATGTGAACGATGATGAGGTGACCTTCAATATCTGTAAATCCATGAAGCAACCAAGTAATATCCATGTGGTATCTACTGAGGATGTTATAGATGAGGCAGTGGCAAGTGTTAGCCATTTAATGCGAAAAAATGAATCCCTAGAGTCTGTACTCGCTAACTATGATGAATCTGAAGTTCAAGGCTATGAGGAAATGGTAGCTGCCTTATCAGGGTTAGGAGTATACTCAAGGAATACGATCAAGTTGGACATCAACTTGAAAAACAGAGAAAGTCCTCCTGGAAAGCCATCAACAGAAGAACCCCCAAATCTGGAATTAAAAGTCCTGCCCTCTCATCTAAAGTATGCCTTCTTAGGAGCCAATAATACGTTACCAGTGATTATTGTAGCCAATTTTCTCGAAGGGCAGGTGAAATTGCTTATTGAAGTACTGCGGAAGCATATAACAACTATTGGATGGAAATAGCCGATATAGTAGGAATTCCTCTTGGGATCGTACTCACAAGATTTGGCTTGACGGTGAATGTAAACCTAGTGTGGAGCATTAACAGAGATTGAACCCTCCAATGCAAGAGGTGGTGAAGAAGGAAATCATCAAGTGACTAGATGCAGGAGTGACCTACCCTATCGCAGATAGTAAGTGGATAAGTTTAGTGCAATGTGTACTTAAAAAATGAGGTATAACCGTAGTCCCAAATGCAAAAGGAGAACTTGTGCTGACAAGACCGGTGATGGGGTGGAGAGTATGCATGGACTATCGAAAGCTTAACTCATGGACCGAGAAAGAGCATTTTCCAATGCCTTTTATGGACCAAATGCTAGACCGGTTATCGGAAAGGGGGTGGTATTGCTTTTTAGATGGATATTCCGGTTACAATCAGATCTTTATCGGGCCGGAAGACCAAGAGAAGACCACTTTTACCTACCCTTATGGAACATTTTCATTCAAAAAGATGCCATTAGGGTTATGTAATGCCCCAACAACATTCCAGCGTTGCATGTTGTCTATTTTTGCGGATATGGTTGAAGACTCTATGGAGGTATTCATGGCCGACTTCTCAGTCGTAGGGGACACATTTGAGGTGTGTTTGACACACTTAGGACAGGTGCTCCAAAGATGCGTGGAGACAAATCTGGTTCTCAATTGGGAAAAATGTCACTTTATGGTGAAGGAAGGAATCGTTCTTGGGCACAAGGTGCCGCAAAAGGGGCTGGAGGTTGATAAGGCAAAAATTGAGGTCATTGAGAAATTACCCCGACCAATTTCAGTGAAAGGTGTCCGCAGCTTCTTGGGTCATGCTGGTTCCTATCGAAGGTTCATTAAAAACTTCTCAAAGATTGCACAACCACTATGCAAACTCCTAGAGAGGAAGTGAAGTTCTATTTTGATGATGCTTGTATAGACGCATTTAAGTGTTTGAAAGAAAAATTAGTATCCACCCCGATTATCGTCAGTCCTAATTGGTCTGAATCTTTCGAAGTAATGTGTGATGCTAGTGGAATGGCATTGGGAGTAGTATTGGGGCAGAAGTGCAACAAACTATTTCACCCAATTTATTACGCAAGCAAAACTCTGAATAGTGCCCAGCGAAATTATACAGTCACGGAACAGGAGTTGCTCGCAGTGGTCTATGCATTTGAAAAGTTCTAGGCATACTTGCTAGGAACCAAAGTAATAGTACACACTAATCATGCTGGACTCCGCTACTTGATGGCGTAGAAAGATGCAAAACCAAGATTGATAAGGTGGGTACTATTACTACAGGAGTTTGATTTTGAGGTGAAAGATTGAAAAGGCTGCAAAAATCAAGTCGCAGATCACTTATCGAGGTTGGAAGGAAGAGAAGATGCCGAGCGTGAGGTCGACATAAATGATGCCTTTCCCGATGAATAGGTGTTTGCTATATCTCTCAAACCCACACCATGGTATGCAGACTTTGCAAACTATATTGTGAGTGGATTGATACCCGATGAGCTGACCTTTTACCAACAAAAGAGATTCATGTTCGATGTTAAAAAGTACTTCTGGGATGAACCTTACTTGTTTCAAGAATGTGCTGACCATGTTATTAGGAGGTGTGTTCTAGAAGAGGAAGCGGTACAAATTTTCCATGCTTGCCATGCATCTCCAGTAGGAGGTCACCATAGTGGTATTCGCAGTGCCGCTAAAGTCCTCCAAAGTGGTTATTACTGGCTGTCCCTATACAAAGAGGCACATGAATTTGCAAAGAAATGCATGCAATGTCAGCAGCAAGGCGGAGTGTCTAGAAGGCACGAGTTGCCTCTCACTCCTATTTTGGAAGTTGAGCTATTCGATGTATGGGCGATCGATTTCATGGGCCCATTTGTGAGCTCATTTGGAAATAAATATATCTTGGTGGCTGTAGATTATGTCTCCAAATGGGTAGAGGCCATCACACTTCCAAACAACAAAGGAAAAAGTGTTGTCCAATTTCTGAAACACTATATTTTCGCAAGGTTTGGCACTCCTAGGGCAATCATTAGCGATGGGGGGTCTCACTTTTGCAATAGGTGGTTTTGAATGGCACTAAGTAAATATGGGGTGAAACACAAGGTAGCAACCCCATATCATTCCCTAACTGATCTAGGAAACTTGATGATGCACTATGGGCATACCGGACTGCTTATAAGATACCTATCGGTATGTCTCCATATCAGTTGGTTTATGGCAAGGCTTGTCATTTACCCGTCGAGCTAGAACACAAAGCATTGTGGGCATTGAAGGCCTTAAATTTGGACTGGTCAAAAACTTCAAGGGAGAGGGTAGAACAGTTGAACGAATTAGATGAATGTAGACTCAAATCTAATGAAAGTTTAGCCATCTACAAAGAGAAAATAAAGAAATGGCATGATGCTCAAATACTCAAGTGGGACTTCAAGGTAGGATATTGAGTTTTGTTATACAACTCTCGACTTAGACTCTTTCCCGAAAAGCATAAGTCCAAATGGTCTGGACCTTTTAGAGTAACACGAGTGTTCACCAATGGTGCCATAGAAGTTGAAGATCAGGAAGGACCTCCATTTAAAGTGAACGGTCAACGTCTGGAATTATATTTTGGGGATTGTCAAGAGATTTCTTTGGTTGAAGTAGTGTATTTAGAAGACGCCTAAAGGCGCTGCTACGTCATTCCACGACATTAACTAAGGCGCTGTTTGGGAGGCAACCCAAAACTATTATTTATTTTCTTATGCTTTGATAAAATAATGGTGTGTTGATTGTGCAAATGGAAGTGTGGAGAGTGAACGAAAAGTACAGATTGGAAAGCGATAGAATCTGTCGGCGAGTCACCAAAAGGGTCAGCGAATCTGATCTTACCCTCCGTTTGACTCAAGACATCGTCAACTTTGGAGTCTGTAAAACTCGACGAGCTTTGGACATTATTGGCGAATTGCCAACCAAGTCGGCGATCATGAGAGAAATGCCGATTGGACCCTCGTAAATCAAAGGTTCTGTAAATATCGGCAAAGAAACTAAACAATCGATGCTCCACCTAGTGAGTCGGTGAGCTTGACTAACATCGCCGAGTGAGCAAAAACTGGATGGTCTTTGCAAGCCAAAGGTTTAAAAGTTCCAACTTCACTCACTTTCCCCCTCTTTTCATCTGTCCAAACTCACACCAGCACTCTAATTTTTATATTTCCTGCACTTTTGGAGTATTTTGTTTCATTGATTTATGCGCGGATTCAGGAGTACATTGCTGCCTAGCACTTCAGTTTTATCATAGTCAGCATCAAAGGTTGGTAGTCCTAAACCCGAAAATAATTCTATAGGATATATACTCATTTGCAGCATCCTTATCTTGTTGAAATGTGTTGGGTCTCACTGAATGGTCTCATTTACACCTGTGTAAATTCAAAATTATTTCTCAACTTGTTTAAATTGTTGAAATCATGTGTGTTTGTTTTTTAAGCAGAAGTATATTTTGTGGGATTGAATTCGAGAGTATGGGTTGAGAATAGGCACGTTGGGTCATTTGGCGAGCTAGGTCGAGATCGCTGAACCACTCGGCGTTTCACCTAATGTCCCGACTTGCATATAATTTCATGCTTTATCTGATAGGTGAATTCGGCCACTTTCGGCTAGAAGCTTGAGGTCGCCAAAAGCACTCGGCGACTCCCCAAGAGTACTTTTGATCGCCCTTTGCCTTCACCTCTTGACCCTTTGTGCATTGTAGTCTTCGACGGGCTAGGTCTTGCTCGCCGAAAGATGTTAGCAATTCACATAAATGAGCCTCCCTTTACCTACTTGAGCAGCAAGTCTGTATGCAACTGTTTTATTGTGAATCTGGTTGAATGTTTTCTAACTTTTTCCAAAGGGTTTGCAGATATGGCGAAACCAAAAGCTGCAGAGAGAATTGTACCAGCACAAGAGAAGGCTAAGGGAGAGGCGATAAATGAGGAGGCCGCTACATCTAAAGGCAAGGCTACTACACCGCCCACGTCTGGTGGGAAGGAAGATAAGGGAAAGGGCAAGGGAGCCAGGGAAGTCTATGCGTCTTCAAGTCAGAAGCCTATTTCAAAGATTCCACGAACCCATAAAATACCTTCATGGGCCCTGGAGTTCTATGCCGCTGTGCATGCCTATTGGACGAATTCGCAGCTGGTCAGTCCTAGTGGACCTAGCAATGTTGATGCTTCAGAGATAGCTCTGATTCTTGATGCCTACACCTCGAGCATGATCCCGGGCACTGAGGCCCCAACAGATGGAGAGACTGCGTAGACATGACCTTTCTTTACCTCCCCCTCTGTCTTACTTACTTTCACTTTTGGATACTTTATTTCATTTGCATTTGACGACAAATGCTTTTATTTGTGGTGGGGTGAGGCCCACCTTGTTTGCTTGTTATGGATATTTATGTTTGTTTTGGGTTGTCTGTTTTTAATTGTGTTTTTGCACTGCTTTTTGTGGAAGTTTGACCTCATGGCTTACTTTTGTTTTAAATTACAAAAACGATTTTGACCCTTTTCGCTTTCAATTTTTTTTGAATTTTTCGCACAATTTTGCTACCTCTCGTGTGTTGAAAGTGGTTATTCTTTTGCAAAATTTAAGTCTCAGTCCCGATCAATACTGATGACTTTAATAGTGCTATCAATCGAACGAACATGAATGCGCGGCTACGACAAGATCAAATGAAGTTGCATAGACAATATGTGAACTCTTTGCATCTTGTTGTGATTAGCCATTTATCAAATTGATTCTCTTGTAATGACCGTTGTACACTAGCGAAAGTGTGTAGTCTTGTTTGACTTAAGTGTCGATGCCTTGTGTGATTAGCTTACTTTGAACCATGCATAAATAAACCCAGAATTTGCCCCGTTAGTCTGATTGATTTAGAAAGGTGTGCTCTTGAAATGATCTTAGACAACTTTAAAGAGTGTGAGCCAAATTTGAAATATACCTCTTTGTGGCCTACCCATGAGTGTGTGAAACTCTTTTGAACATCCCTTGAGCCTTACCTTCTTTTGGAAGAACCTTAATGAACCCTAGACCTTGCTTGACCCACTACCTATAATCCTCTTGATTTGTGGTTTGGTGAATAGCCAACTTATGGAGGTGTGGTGAAAAGGAAAATGAGAAGTCAAGAAGTGCAAGAAAAGTCTCCCTTAACCCATGATATTGCAAAAAAAAATGGAAACCCTATATATATAGTTTGTGGAATAAAAAGTGCAAAAAGAAATTGGGTTTCCAAGCAATTCATGGAGAGTAAAAAAAGGATGACTTAGAAGCACTAGAAAAAAAAGTGATATGGGAGGGAAAAAGGACGATTTAGAACACCACACCTCACAAGGGTGAAGAAGTCACTGAGACTAAATGACCATACCTTTGCACTCATCCCCGTTACAAGCCTTGAAAAGACCTTTTTGATCTTGAGTAAGCCAAAACGAAAGTCGATTGGAAAATAAGGGCAAACCTATGGGTGAAAACATGCATTGTGTTCCTCGTTTTGAGTGTGACTGTTGCATCTGATTCCTGACCTTGAATTGATTAACCTCTATGTGTGAATATGGAATCATTCTCTATGTGAGGGCATTTAGATACTTTTTGTTGAACTTGAACTTGCACAAGTAGCAAGTATTGCGAGCATGTGAATCTTTGGTAAGGGTGTGTTACAACTTGAATCTTTGAGTACACAATTGATCTTCACATAAGTATTTTGAAGTCTTGTTATGTACATTCATGATTGAGTCTTATGTAGCACTGTTTGAGACACCATTTTGAACAACTGAACTTGAGTTTGCTTGAGGACAAGCAAAAGTTTAAGTTGGGGGGGGGGGTGTTGATGAGTCCACAAATTGGACTCATTTAGGGCTATATTTTAAATAAATTGTGTCCTCAAATGCTTGTTTTATCTAAATATCTGATGAAAACCCTTAAGTTTTAGGTATTTGAAGTTTGACGGAAAGCATGGCCGCTACTTCGCAAAATGGAACAAAAAGGTTGAAAAGAACAAGAAAAGGAAGGCCTGAGGATCGCCGAGTCCATTTGGCGAATCGCTGAAGGATCCCACTTCGCCTTTTATTCCAGTGTGCTGAGCCCTGAAGGAAAGGATCAAGTCTACGGAAAAGAGAGCAGTCGGTGCATCGCTAAGGAGTTCCGTGAAGTAGTACTATGTCGCCCAATGACCCAAAGCAGGACGATGTCGAAGGATGGTGCAAGACAGTGATGAACTACACCAAAGGGCAAATCGCTGAGTTGATCGGTGATTCTGACTAATGTCGCCGAATGATCCGCCGCAACACAGATTTCTGAAAACTATAAATACTCGTTGAGAGTTATAGCTTAGTATCAGAATTTGTAGTATTATTAGACAATATCAGATTCTTAATATAATTTTTAGTACTTTTTATTTTACTCTCAAGTTTGGAGAGGGTTTTTGGAAAACTTAAAGAAAGGAGTTCATCTTCCCCAAGTTGGAAGTGAGTCTTCTCTATTCTTCGTCCTTTGCTTAAATCAAGGTTTAATTTCTTATACACATTTGATTTCACTATCATTTTAGGTGTATTTTGTTATTTCTTGATGTGTGGCTAAAAACCACCATTCTTCGGGTGTGATTTAGCAAATATGTATTCATATTATTGTTGGGTCTTGCTTACTGATAGGTTAGATGTAGTTTAATGGTGATTTCACCTAGTGGTTGTGGTTTAATTTAATGGGTTTGTAGTTGCAAATACAAAGCCACCCATGTGTTTTCGGCTTGCCCGAGAGGGAGGTTGCGAAAGAAAGAACACTAGACTGATGGCCTAATGAGTGGGTCGACATGAGGTTCAGCCTGAGAGGGTGAGCCCTAGTCCCATATCCTAACACTCAGCTCGAGAAAGTGAGTGGGGTAAGGCGTAGGTTGGTCTTCATGCGGCCAATGGGTGTCTGAGAGGAACACATTTGAAACGGGGTAAGTTGCCCGAGAGGGAACTTATTTCCATCTAAAGCTTAACCTAGTCACTATTATCTTGCAAATTTCCTATCGAAAGCATGTACCCAACTATGTATCTCAACTTGTATTGTGGTCACACCCCAAGAACTCTTCCCCATACTTGACTTCTCTTTATTTTACCATTCTTACTACTTGTGACAAAACCCTATCGATATTTGGCACTTTCGTGTCACCCCTTAATTTACAATGTTCTTATTCACAAATTTCTTTAGCTACGACTAGTTAGAACTTAATTTTTTTTATTAATTCTAGAAACCACTCCATTGGTACACGACCCCAACCCTTGGTTTGGTTACTATACTATTGCACAATTCGTAGACACTCGTACTGGAAGTTGTGTCGTTGATTATGCAATTGAAACATCACTGCCCAATACCATGGACCACTTCACGGTCAGTGATGATGACCACGGACTGTAGAAGTGGCCGTGAAGGTCACCTTGAGGCATGGCAAGCAAGGCAACTTGGCCAAGATATTGCCCAAGTTCCACGGACCACTTCACGGTCAGTGGTCTTGACCACAGACCGTAGAAGTGGCCGTGAAGATTACTTGGCTTGTGGAGGCTTGGAAAAGTTGAGGGAGCTACTTCCTAGAGGACCACGGACACCCCCACGGGCCGTGGTCCTCCTTCACGGTCCGTAGAAGTGACCTTGGTCCCTGACGGGGCTGCCCAAATTAAGGGTTTTTAAGTAATTTTGTTTTATTGTTTTATTAATTGGGGTTGATTTTAAATGGTTTATATCATAAATATATATAGTTTTAAGTCGTCAAACACTTCATTTATTCCTTTATTTCAAAACACCCAAATCAAAACCCTCTCTCCCAAAATATCTTCTCTATAAGAACTCCATTGAAGACCAAGAGGAGAAGAAGACTTAAGGCTTTAAGTGGAAGGATTTTGGGTAGATTTTCGTGGGATTATTCAAGTATAAGGTATGGTGATCCTTCATCTAGGGTTAGTTTTCACCCTAGAGTCAATTTCAAAGAAGTTTTCAAGGTTTTCAAGTTATACAAAACCCGAAGTTTTATTCAATCTCATGGGTTCTTGCATCAAACGTTTTCAAATGATAAACTATGACTATATTGATGTTTAATTGATGTTTTAAGATGAAAATACTCTATGAACCAATGATTTATCTCAATTCCTAAATTGTGCCTTATGAAGTGGGTTTGTTGATTATGAATGAATGTTGATGGACTTATGCATAGATTGATTTAGATTGTTGACTTGTATAATCATATATGCCTAATTATGGTGAATTATTGGTGAATTGAGGATTTGTGATCATAGCCTTGAAAGGGGAAAGTTTGACCTAAATACTTGTTGTAGTAAACTTGTGTTACAGATGTTGATCCACTTGAAAGGTGGAGGTGTTTAATTATGATGTAATTACTTGATATTAGTGTAAATACACATATATACTTGATTAATCTAAGATTTCTAAGGTGAATTGATATAGTCTACGGTTGTGCTATGAAAGAGGCTAATTGAGGGTTTTAAATGTGATCCTCCAAGAATGATGAATTTCTCAATGTAATGCCTTAGACTAGATCAGCTAGACTTGAATTGATTTAGGGTATTGCTTCTAAACATGAATTGACTTTATCATGATATTATGTGCAAGTGGATGAATACTTGAAGTATAAAGTGCCAATCATGATGCGATTAATGTATTGATAAGTTGTTGGATCATGGTATTCTCTTATCTATTTTGATATTGCTATATGTTTGGGATGAGTTGGTCCATAGCCCTTGAAGGGCATATTGTGAAGGTTTGTGCATGTTGGCAAGATTGTGTGTGAACTCATGATTTACTTAGAAGTTGAAAGTCTTATGACTATTGAGTATATTGTGGTATTGTTGAAAAGGCTATTCTTCCCTTACCACTACACTTGATATTGTATGAATGGTCTAGGATGATTTTAATGTTGTTGATTGTGTCATTGCAAGGACAATTACACACACAGACACTCCATGCATAAACATGATCACGATGTATCAATGGTCTTAATTGAAAGTGTAGTTCTCATATGCACCTTTACACATTATTATCCATGAAATGTACATGACCATATGGATCCTATTGTGTTGATTGAAACTGCATTCTCATGCGAACACATGATCTTGGTGTGATAGTTATTCTCACATACCAATGTTGATTCTAAGGTGAACGGTAGTGCTCACTTAAATGAATCTATGAGCTATTTAGTGAGTTGTATTGAACGAAGGGTAAAGTATGCCTTCACACATATAGATACAATTCCATACTAGTTATGTATAATTGGGAAATAATGCTTAGTACCAAATGGATATGGACAATGAGGAAAAGGCCCCTCCGCTAATGCAATATGTTGGGTAATCTATAGTAAACTCATGAGATGGAAGCTTCTCCGCTAATGCAATAGGTTGGGTTTCTAGTTGCAATCTCCCTATCCCATAACTATGTGCCAAATATAGGACTTAGCTAGTGGATCCACTTAGAAGCTAAATATAATTAGTTCTACCTTTGGCAAGTAAGAATGCCTTCTTTCGGTGTGGGGTTATATGACACAGGATTCCATGTAGCTCACATGGTCTATGTCGGTTATAGCTAATTTTACCTAAAAACAATAAGATAATGAATATGCTAGGAACTATACTATGACTTCTTAATGGGTTTACTTGATAGGAGTGGGGGTATGGGACTTCACTTTTACAGTGCAGAAGGAGACTTATTAGGATGTTGTGGAATGGTTTCCTTATGGTATGATAATATATGAACATATGGCTTTCCTTATGTTTAGTTCTTGTACTTGTATAATTCGTCTTTTATGACTATGGATTATGGTAAGCTTGAAGATTATGGAAATGAATATGTGGCTTCAAAGAATTCTTAGTAAGGTTGGTATTATGGGATGCCAACCATACATTGCACAAGTGTTCTTAAAGGTTGCTAAGGTATTGATATTACTATGTTATGAGTGTATTGTGACTATATCTTGTTTTCTATGTTTGAAAATGCATATTGGCTTTCCAAACTTAATGTATGAAAGTCCTCTAAATGCATGAATGTGTCCTAAATGAATCTAATGAAGAATGTTGGCTTAAATGCTTAAATGTAAAGATGCATGCTATACTTAGATTGTATTATGAGTTAGTCTCTTGTAATGTCTATTCTATATGAATGTGCCTTGTCTATGGCGACTTTAAAAGAGTACTTAGTGTGAGTAGTAGTATGGGATGCTATTTGCACATTGCACAAGTATGACTTGGGGTTGTCCTAGATGTTGGTCTAAATTGATGATGTGATTCATGTAATGTTTATGTCTCTTTTATGCTTTGTTGTGTAAATGTGAAAGGATGATGGTAAGTTCACTTTTGGTGACCTTAAGGTGGTGCCTTAGTGTGGGTGGTGGTATGGGACGCTACCCATACATTGCACAAGGTATAGTTTGAGGGTTACTTGAGGTGGAGGTTCAAGGTAAAGGTATACATGTGGTTTTGCTTAAGTGTGAAGTATGTGACTTTGTATGTTGGTTGTGACTTATATTATGCCTATTGTATCAATGTTCATGAAGTTTTACAAAAATGGCATAAAAGCATGACTTTCAACAAAATGTCCCTTTTTAGCATATTTTTGGATGGTCATCATACTTATTACATTTTTGTGTGCTAACCCATATTTTCCTATTTTTACTACAAATGTAGGTTCCAGAAAGTGATTGATCCTAGCTAGCTTTGAAGTGCTTGGATAGAGTTTTCCTCCAAGACTTGGTATGTCCTCATGTATTCGAGGACAAAGACTTTTATTGTTCTAGTCCCTTCATGTTTGAGACTTTTGTAATAGACATTTAGTATTTTCGATTGTAAAGGGCCGTGACCCTATCTTGTTAAAGTTTGTCTTAAGATGGCCATGTGAGACTTAGTATTCCGCTGCTTTATAAAAGAGTTTTTGATAGTTTGGTTTTAAATAAACTTTTTAATTCTGCACTATTTTCTATGTCGAATGTTATGAATGCGAATAGGCTTGTATTAAACCCCTTCGGAGTCGAGTACGTCGTGTTACCACTAGGGGGTGCTCTTGGGTCGTGGCAAACTTGGTATCAGAGCATAAGATTTTGGAAATGGTTTTTAGGATCGAAGTCTCACAAGCCACGTCTAGTAGAGTGTTGTTCATCGGTGTGAGTCGTGATACATCTCTGAGCGAGAGGCTATAGAACGTTAGGAGTTACACTTCTTTCTTCATTCTTCAAGTCGTTCCATAGAACATAATTCCATAAGATCTCTCTCTTATTCCTTATCCGGTGGTCTTGAAGATGTGACTACTCAAAGGGTTAATGCTATAAGGATCAAGGGAGAAAAATGTGAGTTTTGATGTATATTGTGGCTATGTGACTTGTTGGATTTGAGATGTTAGATTGTGATGTTGTCTTTAACATGACTGAGTAGCTTATGGTTAGGTGTGATGTTGGAGTTTTGAGGTTTGTTGAAAGATTTGATGAATTGTGGTGGTTAATTGATGCCTAGGGATGTGGAGTGAGTAGAGTTCTTTAAGAGGAGTAGAAGTGTAATTCACCTCGATTTAGAATCACACTGGGTGATGAGTGTGAAGGTTTTGTGATATTTTGCTCCGACCTTAGAATTGAAAGAAGTGATGGCGTAAAGAGGTTGTATAGGCTTACCCCTATGGGGGAGACAATGTGCTTAGATGGTAAGGTGGTTGAGGGTCCTTGATGTTCATGAGTTAGGCTTGTTTGATTCTCGCCTTATGAGGTGTAATGAACTTGAGGAGTGTAGACCCATTGTGATAGACTCATATGAGACCTTGAGCGGTGCTGGTAAAGTTGTTGTGAGCAAGAGTTGCTTAATGAGGACCTTCCTAGTTTAAAAGCTCCGGTATATTGATAGTTCCTTATGGTCATGATTGTCTTGATGAGGTTCCTATGTTGTTATTCATGTTAGCCTTAGTTGGGTTTTCTCCTAAGTGGGGGATGGTATTTTGAATAGTAGGTTGTGGTGAGTTTTGATATCCTTGTCACTTTCTCCCATTCCTATTTAAGCTTAAGGCCAATAGTTCCTTGTAGCTTGTTTCATGTTTTGGAGTCTTTTGTGAAAAATGAGTTTCCATGGTCTCCTTATGTTATGCATGTTTTGATGAGTTTATGTTTACATGAAAAAATGAGCTTTCATGATTTTATTCCTCATGTTGATATGCATCTATGATGGGTTGCCTAAATGCTTCATGAATTGACTTGTCGTACATGCTTAAATGTGTTCTTGAAATAGTTGTATGAAGTGCATTATAATGTGGTATTGAACATGATTTGATTTGGAGAAGGAAGTTCCTCCAATGAAATGAGAAATGTTAAGTTTCCATGCATAATGAGTTGGTAGAAGTAGTTCCTACCTTCTTGTTGTGTTTTCAGCCTTTTGATGTGGAGTAGATGTTTCCCCCTATGTTTATGCATTTATATTGATGTTGCATGCATGATTGTGGGCTGATAGTCTCTATTTGTTACCCCTTAATGTGTTTAAAGCGTCATTCAAGGACAAATGTTCCTAAGTGGGGGATAATGTAACGACTCTAAAAAATGAACTACTGAAACTAGAGCCTAATGACTTTGTGTTGAGTTTGTAATGAGGTTTCCTATTGTGTAATGTTGTCCCGAGCCTTGTTTGATGGAGGTTAGTTACTCAACGTCAAGGTGCATGATAGACTCCGTACTTGAAAGACCCTTCTTAATGTTGGTTAAGGGTGGCAAGGGCATGTGCCAAGCCAAATGGGCAAGGCCTTAGCCAAAGGCCAAGGCCACCCAACCTTGGCCAAGTTACTGCCCAAGACCACTGACCACTTCACGGTCAGTGGTGATGACCACGGACCGTAGAAGTGGCCGTTCAGGTCACCTGGTGGCATGGAAAGCAAGGCAACTTGGCCAAGCTACTGGATAGAGTTTTCCTCCAAGACTTGGTATGTCCTCATGTATTTGAGGACAAAGACTTTTATTGTTCTAGTCCCTTCATGTTTGAGACTTTTGTAATAGACATTTAGTATTTTCGATTGTAACTTGTTAAAGTTTGTCTTAAGATGGCCATATGAGACTTAGTATTCCGTTTCTTTGTAAAAGAGTTTTTGATAGTTTGGTTTTAAATAATGTTTTAAATTCCGCACTATTTTCTATATCGAATGTTATGAATGCGAAGAGACTTGTATTAGACCCCTTCGGGGTCGAGTACGCTGTGTTACGACTAGGGGGTGCTCTCGGGTCGTGACAGTCACGTTCTGACATGATATTGTTGGATCGGGTTTCATGTTCCGACACGGTATTATTGGATCGGCTATCACATTCCGACAGGGTATTTTTGGATCAAGTGTCACATTTCGACACGATATTATTGAATCGGGTGTCACATTCTGACGCGGTGACATTAAAGGAAAATATATTAAATTAACTCAATGTACTCAATCTCAGAGAACCCATTTCCTAAACGAGCCTGATGTGGAGGTATGAGTCCTCGTGTTTGTGCTTGATTACGTACTTGCTTTCGTTGCCACTTGTTCATGTTGTTTGTTGCTTATCACCTGCTAAGTGCTATAGTTGATTTTATACTATTACTTTATGCATATTAGTTAGTATTTTGGGTCGGCCGATGATATCTACTCAGTACATGTTGCTCTGTACTGAGACCTACTTGTGTTTTTCTTTGTTTTCATTTTGTGGAGTGCAACGAGTGTACCAACGACTTTGACTTACCCTCAGCTCTAGCTAGTCTTCAACACCTCAAGTTCCAGGGTGAGCTATTCTTTCTAGCTCGTGTTGGATTCTCTCGGTCAAGGCATGATGTCCTAAGTTTTCAGACAAACTACTTTGTTCTTTTATTTTGGTGTGGGATACTTTTAGACTTAGTATTTGAAGATTAGATGTCCTTGATGTGATGACTTTCAGGTTTTGGGAATGACATATAGTAAACTTTAGTGGCTTTGTGTTTCTTACCTTAATAAGATTGAGCTTCCACATTATGTTTTGTATTTCGTAAGTTTAACAATTAATATATGTTGGGGTTTGGATTCCTTGGTTCGCCCACCTAGGAGGTTAAGTGTGGGTGCCACTCATGACTCGTTTTGGGTCGTGACAAAAAAATAAATAAGACAAATTAATATTGATTAATTAACAAGCTTCTTAATCTTAACGAAATAAAATAATTAGCTTAATTAAACTAATTAATTCAAAATATATAACGTATTGATTAACTAGGGTAACTAACCAAATATTTACATAAAACTAAAATCTTTTTGAGACGATTTTTGAATAGTCATAAAATATAATAATTATATACATAATTATATAAAACATATATATTATTTAAAAATTATAAAAAAAAGTGACAAAACTATTTAAAATAAATTGCAAACTATTTTTTGAAATTTTATAAAACTAATTATTTTAAATCGTTTGAAATAGAAAAATCTCGATGATTAATCTATTGTATATTGTGGAGGTCCAAACTTGGGTGTCAACACTAGGTTATGTAATTACTAGGCTCGTAATTACCATTGACATCCAATTTTGACCACCCACATTATACAATATATATATATATATATATATATATATATATAGAGAGAGAGAGAGAGAGAGAAATTTTTGTATATAATTAGTACATTTTACAAATATTTGAAAATCATCTCAAAAGATTTTATATTTTTAGTTAAATATTTCATTACATTAGTGTAGTTTAAATTATGGTTATAATTTTGAGTCAATAAGTTTATATTTAGGTTAACTATTTTATTTCATTAAGATTAAGAAGCTCATAGTTAATTATATTAATTTATTCTATTAAAACTCTATTCGTATTCACCAAACCAACTTAATTTGGCTACAATCTTAGCTTCATTTGGCTAAATTGTTGATTTTTTTGGCTTTTCCTTAATTACAAATCTAACCCCTCTCTTGCCTCACCTCCAAACCATTCAAACACCAAAATTGGGCAACCCCACCAACCCAATTCCTGTAACACCCAACCCACATTCAACTGAAACATTTACAATGCGTACAACAAGCAACGACAATACACAATTCCAAATGGCAACAACAACATCTATGCACACGAAGTCTGCTACAAATCGATAATTCCAAAACTTCAATCTTTCATAGAGGACACGACGTCTTCACAACAATAACACTCACAAGTGTTCATTAATCAAACAATGTGAATAAAACAATGGCAGTGACCTAAAAACACAGGGCATGACAAACAATTATCCACTACAAAAAACCCCTGAATTGCCAACAAAATTATCGGTTGCTAAATTGATTAAATTGGTTGGCAAATGATTTTTCCAACCGAATGCCAACTAATGTTAATCTGTTGCTAAAAAGCTTGTCACTAAATTTTACCAACCCATTTCAGTTAGTTGGTAAAATTACCAACTAAAGATCAGTTGGTAAACACATAAAAGACTTGTTGGTAATTGTTGAAATGTGGCCTTGAAATTTTCGTTGGTAAATTCACAAACCAATTTTCGGTTGGCATATTGTTGGGAAGTTTACTAACGAAGGGAAAAGAGTTAGTAAATTTGGTTCTTCACTATTCAATTATGTTAGTGATATGTTGACAAATATACTAAAATAAAATAAAATATTGTTAGTATTTGGTTAGCAATTATATGACAGATAACAACTTGGTTGGTAAGCTCGATAGTAAATTCACCAAAATACATTGGTAATCAGTTTGTAATTTCGGTTAAGAAAAAAATGTGTTGGTATTTCGTTGGTAAATTACCAACGAATTTTAAATCTGTAACTAAGAATGACTATCTACTCATGTAACTTATGTTACTAATTGGTTAGTATTTTAGAAACACAAAAAGTTCATTAGTAATTCGTTAGGAAGCTTACTAACTTATTGTGATTTTGTTGGTAATATATATTATTTATGGTCAATATTCGGTTAGTGAATTGGTAATGTATATTGCCATATTACTAACTAAATGGTAATTCGATAGTAAAGTTTCACTTTATATATTTTTATTAATCAATAGCTTTTACGAATCTTAAAAAGTCTGAAAACATTATAAAATCCAGTGATCCTTTGATAAATTATAACTTGACTAAAACAATGCAAAAGCTAAGATGAAGAGTTCAAAACAAATCCAAATACAGAAACAAACAATGAAAGATATGCCTACAATAGTTTGAAAATTTTAAATGACTCATATCATTATTTGATGATGGGTCATGTCTAAGCTAATGTGGTGTACCAGTTGGAGGTGTACCAGCGGGCAGTGTACCAGGGGGTGGTTTAGGCAGCCCAGCTATGAGGATGGGCAAACGTTCTTGGAGAATCTTATCAACTTGCTCTTGCATTTCTAGCTGTATTTCGTTTTTCATTTCTTCACGCAACTCTTCTCTCATCTCTTCTTTCATCTCATGTTTCATCTCCTCCTTCATTTGTTGAATGTATTCCTTCACTCGAGCATCAAAACTACAGTCTTGAGGTTGAGAATTTGAAGCAGATGATGAACCAACGTTCTCATAGAAAACAACTTGAGAACCAAGACCATATATACATGCCTTCTTAACCCCACTCACTTCATCCATGTAAATCTTTGAAAAATCTACTGTCGGAGACTCGCCAGATTCATCTACAAGCTGAGATGCAGATGTGATCTTAGACATTACAGCATCCTGAAAATTAAATAAATGATATTATGTTAAGAAAAAATGTCTAGCGATTATAAATATATAAGACAAATGATATCAGTCGACCATATTTGTCATTGACAATAACTCCACCACACTTATCATTTCTACAGCTGCAATTAACATTTATTTTGACATACGCACCTGTAGTGCATATTCAGTGTACAAAAAATAGTCTTTTAGGGACTAAGTTTTTTTTTCCCAGAACTGAAAAGATAGCATTTCATATTAGTTAGTAAAGCTATGATAGTTCAAAATCATACAACTAAACATGCTAAGAACTTTTGAAAGGAAGGATATAGAGAATCACCAAACAAAAGTACAAACCTACCAACTACGATATTCTATGCAAATCTATGCTTTTTAGATGCAATGTAATTCACATTGCCTAAACACGAGGAAGCCTAACATATAGGCTTCAAAAGAACCATAAACTTAGTAACCCTCTAATGTGTTGTCTTTTAATAAGATTGCAGAATATTGGTCTTAAAGTTGGAAAGTAAACCTCATCATTCACTTTTTAATTGGTTTTGTGGTTGTGAGAAAAATTCTTTGGCATTCTTTGCCACATCTGCCTCCAGTATTGCTTCTAAGACAATCTCAGAACCTTTTGCTCCAGTATTGCAACAATCCTGTGCTTTCAGCAGAGACAGGAAGTACAACAATACTGCCAGATTCATCGGTCAAGAAGGGGAACTGCACTTACTCTAGAACAACAAACTACTCTAACAAGAACCAATATTACAACTTTTGAAGCCATACAAACTGAAAATGTTACATTTTAGAAGAGTCTTATGGGTTCTGCAGCTCCTACGCTACCAGCAGTAGACATATTGATTATGAGAAGGGGACCTACACTAACTCTAGAACAACAAACTACTCTATCAAGAACCAATCTTACAATTCTTGAGGTTATACAAACTGAAAATGTTACATTTTAGAAGAGTCTTATGGGTTCTGCAGCTCCTACGCTACCAGCAGTAGACATTGATTATGAGAAGGGGACCTACACTTACTCTAGAACAGTAAACTACTCTATCAAGAACCAAGCTTACAACTCTTGAGGTCATACAAACCGAAAATGTTACATTTTAGAAGAGTCTTATGGGTTCTGCAGCTCCTACGCTACCAGCAGTAAACATATCGACTATGAGAAGGGGACCTACACTTACTCTAGAACAGCAAACTACTCTATGTACTGAAGTCACCAACCAAGAGAATATAGATAGTCTTTGTTGCACTAATAAAGCAGGGACAGTGATGCACAATGATGTTTTGTTAGCTGTTAAAGATTTCATCCACAATGGAAAATTATATAGAGACATCAACTGCACTAATATGACATTAACCTCCCTCATTATAATCTTCAAATATTATAACCATGTGTTTAATATTTGGGATAAAAATGATGAATGACGACTAAGTAAATTCTCAACAAAAATTAAGACAGATAATCAACAATGTTTGGTGTTACTTACATATGTGCTCTTAGACTGCAGATCCACAAACTCATCGTTTCTTTTGGTATGTGTCTTCTTCAAAAGTTCGTGTGGATGAGGTGGCCGTCCAAGAACAGTCGCCTAAAATTGAAATCACAACCATCAAAGTTATGGCTAGAGGAATAACGTTGAAAAAACTATAACTTGACAAAATGAAAATAATTGTACCAGTTTTCTTGCATGCTCTCGGTGAGTCCGGGAGCCTCCAGTATGGCGCGAGGGACCAGATCCTTCACCACATTTCTCACTTGGTCGATTTTTGGAACATTGTGCAGATTTAGCCTTAAATTTCTCAGTATCATAGTGAGGCTTCCAGCTCTCCCAAACAGATTTTGGGATATTTTTTCGTTTCTCCTCAGAGGATCTTGCTTCACATAACATACCCTTGTATTGTATTGAACATTTTTTCATAAAATGATCCTTTATGGAACCTTCAGTTGTCATATTCCAATGGAATCGCTTCTGTTTAAAAAGGGAAAGAAAAATATCACATGAATTGATATAATAGAAATTTTAAATGAATAAAATACATAAATAAAATGATAGTAAAATGGAATTTATGGGTATAATTAGTACATGAATATTATAGTAGAAGGAGACACAATTA
>JAJOOS010008389.1:0-29764 GCA_029582725.1 Solanum chiquidenum
TGCACTTCTTGGATCCTAAGTGAGGAATGTAATTCTCCGATGTTGGAACAATAAATTCAAGAATATAGACACATTGTTCCTCCTCCATACACTCTTCGATAAGCTCAGATGACTTGATTAATTTCTCATCATCTAAACATAATGTAGAAAAATAATTGGAATGAGGTCCAATGTGCCCTAACTTATGAATTGCATTATTTTTTACATCCTCATACATACTAGAGTTTTTAAAAATAATATTATCTACTTCATTACATAACTCTAGTGCACTATTCTCAACAGTGACAGCATCAATAACAGTATGATCAAGCAATTGTCCCTCAACTTTTAGCTCTTCAAGTTAACTTAAAAGTATTTTTTCTTCCTCACACATATTATTACTAAATTGTTGGGTGTCATATGATTTAATCTTTGCACTCAACTCAATATCTAAATAATAGAGATCAAATTCAAATTTATCTTCAGAACTGCGCTTACATATTGATTTATAGCAAAGTATTAACAAATCTTCCATGTCCCCATACAACTTATCTGGTTGATCAAAAAAGGTTAACTTATACGAACCCATAAAATCAGAAGGGCAAAAATTGCAAGAACACTTATCACTACATACTTTTTCAGATGACATCTCAAGAAGAGTAAAACAAATATGATAATAATAATAAAAAATTAAAACTAATCCTAGGAAACAAAAAAGGACTACAAGTCAAAATAAATATTAAAGACAATTTCTAAGCCACATTCCCCGACAGCGGCGCCATTCTTGATAACGTTCAAATATACTTCTTGAAAAGAAATATAAACGATCGTATGCAATGTATTTACCCAACTATGAGTCGGGGTCGATCCCACAGAGAATATGGAAGAATATTGTCAAAAGCAAATATTTAACTCGATAGTCGTTATATAAAAATGGGGGAATTTAAATTGAAATAAAATAAAAACAATAAAAAGATAGCTTTGAGTTAAGTATTAATTTATATTCAGATTATTAAAAGTAACTAGGAATGTGTTCCCCATAAGCTCATAACACAGTAATCCTAATAATAGTAATCCTTTTCTAGTGTATTACATGCAAAGTGATAAGTTAGGTATCTCTAAATCCTTGGTCCGGCATCTAGAGAATTTCACATCGCACCTTGGTTCGGCTACGTGTGTATAATTTACTAACCCTTACATTTACCTCATATTAGACATCATAATCGATGTCTGGCTTAGTTATTACTTCGCACCAATTGACACTAGCCTATTAGATAGTATCACACTAAATCTATGTTGATAATTATTTTCTTGTTGATTACCTCCTTGGTCCGGCAAGTAGCAACAACGCGAGTTTTAACGTTGGCAACCGTTAAAAAGACTTCTAAACGAAAGAATTATCAATGCATGCTTCAACACTATTCAAGAATTACTTAGTTATTATTCATACTTTGTTAATCGTTTATGGTTCCCACAACCCTAGTTATGAAAGTTAGCTACTCATTATCTCCAAAACACAATTAAAATTTATTAAAATAAATATGATTGTGTTAATCATAAAAAGTTAAGAACAATAGCTAAACTATTTGTATATTAATCACGAATACAAATAAAAAATAAAGGAGAAAAAAGAATAAACCACAATTCTCCGACCTCCACGGCAGCTCTTCCAAAGTTTCTAAGCTAGAAGAAAATTTATATTGTGTCTTGTATCTTGGTTCTTGGACCTCAAGAATAAATTTTCATGCCCTATTTATAGATATAGAAACCCTAAATAAAATAATTGAGTCCAAATTAAATTAGGAATCCAAAACCAAAAGGAATTGGATTCCTTTTTCTCCGCGTGTAGCTTCCAATTTTGTGCGTGTAACTTCTTTTGATGTTGCTGCCTGACACGTGGACCAGCAGGTAAGTTTTTTTTTCCTTATTTGTATATAAATTATATTAATATTATATTAACTTATTTCCACTAAGCTGCCTGCTTGATTTTCTTCTTCAACTTTCCATCTTTAATTTGTTTTAGCTCCAAACATCTCCAATTTTCCATCAATTTAGTCCTACAAATAAAATACACAATTTAGGACAATCCATAAAATTTATGCTCATATAGGAAAAATATAAATACTAAATGTGAGGCAAATAATGATTAAAAATATGTATTTTGACCTCACATCAGGTGACATCCTTAGTCAGACTTGGTCATTTCAGTTATGAAAGATTTAGTGGTGTTTGGGACAGTAGAAGTATACCAGTGGTTATACGCGTACGACCTTGCTTATGAGAACTTATAGAAGTGCTTCTGTGAATTATTACAGTGATCAGATAGTGTTGTTAATGGTTCTGCATCCTGGGTGTACCGCTTGTTGGGTGGTTAGTTGATCTTGTGCTTCTTTGGGGTAGATAAGTTTGATTCTCCCTTGATGAGTACACAATGTCTAAAGATCATATTTTTATAACTTAAACTCGTGAAAAGATTGTGTTGTGAAAAGGAAATCTTGATTAGATCTGTGATGGTTTGTTAACTATGAGTGTGTGGGAGTTGGTTCAAGTACACATCTAATTGTAGTTGTTATCCATTCAAAATGTTATATTGGTTATGTGAGAAAAGATTTGCCATGATGATTGTGTTAAGGTCTAATGAGTTTCTGTTTAGATTGAGTTCATGGGTTTGTCTGTGGCTTGATAACCACTCTTGATTGGTAGATCTTCCAAAGCTCGATTAAAAAGTTCAGTTCGTAGTAATTGATCTTGATGGAATGGTCTTAAGGAGGGGCTCACTTGGAAAGATGAACACCAACTGGTAGGTCATAACTGAGATTTTGGTCACGTCGATTATTCTTCCTTCTTCTTCCTTATGTTCGAGCACGAACATGATTTTTAGTGGTGGATAATGTAATGACCCGGTAGGTAATTTTTGAAAATTTTAAATATTCACTTAACTAGAGTGAATTAATTGATGGTTAATTATTAAATAACTAATTTTAGTTAATGCTTAATGGGTTAAGCTATAATTAGTTTAATACCACTTGACCCATATAGAAAAATAAATCATTAGGGTTGAAATTGTTGGGTCATAATTTAGGAAAAGAAAAAGAGAAGGCAAGAACTCACCTATGCGGCGAAAACGAAAGAAAAGTTTGTGGAGTTGCGGCTTGGAAACAAGGAGTATTGAGGTATATAATAAATACATTTATGTGAAGCTAATTTTTTCCTTTCGTGTACAGATATATGCATATATTATTTACATATATTTATAGACTAGAGGGTACTGGTTAAATTATTATGGTTGGCGGATGAAACAGTACTAGGATATAAGATATGTTTTTCTGTTGGTTAATATTTTGAATTCATTAAGGGTTAGATGGGAAATTGATGTGGATTACTGTATGTTTGTTATAAGGGTTTGTGAGTTTGTTTTGGAATAAAGGGTGTCAAAGGAAAAAAATTCAAGTTTCACATTACTGTTCCTAAGGCATTCGATTTAAATTTTATATTTTTGGTTATTATATTATGATTCAAGTTTTGATAGGTTGGTATGTGTAATTAAATATTAGATGTATGGTATTAGGTAAATACCATTCGAATTATGATATCCGATAAAATTGGAACTTAACCCTAGACTTGAAACTTAGAAAATTATGAAAGTTGAAATGTTAATTGTCATCAAGATTTACGAACTTGATTATAAATTCTACTGAATTTTTAGGTCAAAGCTAAACACATAATAATGTGGGTGTTGTTAGTTTCGAAATCTTATTGTGAATATATATTTGAATAGATTGCATTTATTTGGAACCTCAACAAAAAGGAAAGGCTCAAGTCCGGGAATGATTGTTCAGTTATTTGAGGCAAGTGGATTTCTAAACCCTTGTTAAGTGTATGAAATTCATGTATTTCCTTGTAATATGAGTTTGGGGGTAACTAGACTTGGTGATGGGTTGACTTGTCCACATTGATTAATTCTAATGATGAAAAAAGGGTAATAAAAGGCAATGTGATTAATTGTTTGTGTGCAATGTTATGAAAATGGTTGTCTCCTCATTATTTGTGTGAACATGTCATTTGCATTGTTCTGAGACATGGTTGTGACAAGTGTTATGTGAATTGAGAAAGACTAAGAAATTAAAGAGGATGTACCATTTCGAGGGACGTATCGCGCGCCGTAATAGATACTACATTTCTAGGGACGTATCACACGCCGCGATGGTTTCTATTATTGAGGGTCGTATCGTGTGCCGCGATGGATGAATGGACAGATATGTCCCCTATGGGTCCCGTACTGAGAGACAGCGGGTGTGTATCACTAGGTAAGACATGCATCACTATACTTGACATTGCATTACACATATTTATCATTAGTGAACTTGATATTGTGTTTTGCTGATCTTGTGAGTGCCTTTCTGTGGAACTTTGATTGATGAATATTGAGCTAGTTGTTGAGGATATGTAATTGTTAGAGTGTTGTTTTTGAGTTGTGTGCTATGTGAATTATGAACTGTTAAGTTGGGCTGGTTTTATGAAGGTTGTAGTTGTGGAGGTTGTAATTGATGAATATTGAGCTTGTTGTTGAGAATATGTGATTGTTAGAATGTTGTTGTTGAGATATCTGCTTGTGAATTGTGAACTGTTAGGTTGGGTGTTTTTATGCAGTTTGTAGTTGTGGAGGTTCGGTTGGGGTGTAAGGAGTACCCGTATTCTATCCCCTTAGCTTGTGTTTAGGTTTACTTGCTGAGTACCGTGTGGTTTGGCATTCATTCCTTGCTACTACATTTTTTTGTAGGTTACTAGCCCGGACCTTTGTGGTATTTTCTCTTCTCCTTGTCTGAGGCTTCTTGTGGAGGTTTGTGAGGTAGCTTCTTGTCATTTCAGCGGACCTTCTTTCTACTTAATTATGATAGTGTTCTATTCTAGAAACAAGGTCATTTGAGACTTTTGTTTTTCTTTTGAATCAGTTGTAATACTTTAGAGGCTTGTACACGTGACAACCAGAATTTAGGGGTACTTTTGAGTTGATTATAAAATTTCATCATTTTATTGTAAAGGTTGAATTTTAGGCTGACTTGGCTTAGTGAGATAAGACGCATGTCATCACGTCCATTTTTGGGTCGTGACAAAATAAGTGTAAGTCTTAATGTCTTTTTTTCTCAAGTAGAACAAAGCACAACATAAAGGAAAATGAGGGTCCACCGGGATGACAAACAACAACCTCTCAAGTCCTTCGACAAGCCTCGTGTATATAAGAAGAAGATCAAGCAATCACACAGAATCGTGCTCGGAATATACACAAGCGTAGAAGCAAGGAGTGAGTACCAAACAATACGGTACCAGCAAGTAACCTGATAAATAAAGCAAAACTAGCTAGAAAATGGACACTCCTTTCATCACAAGAACCTCTTCAAAGTATAACCTGCATAGAAATAAGCCCAACCTAATTGTTCATAATACAAAGTTCGCAAGCTCTCATGATCATAGTCCAATAGTCACAATTCAACAACCATCAAGTAGCAAATATGACAATCACAAGTGTCACATAGATCAATCACAAGTATCAAGTTCATGGTAGCACAATTTTCAAGCACACTAAACACTAATCCACAGATTTATCACGCACAATATCAATCAGAACTTATGAGAACCGCCCATAGTTCACTAAATCGCCGGTAATGACCTCAACATCAATGACACTCGTTGTAAATAACCTCGATATCACTAAAACTCACTGGCAATGACCTCGACATCAATAACACCTGTCGGTAATGACCTCGGCATCAATAACAGCTGTCGACAATGACCTCGACATCAATGACACTCATCCGCAATGATCTCACATCAATACACTCACCGAAAATGACCACGACATTAATATCACTTACCGAAAATGACCTTGGCATCAATAGCTCTCGCCAACAATGACCTCGACATCAATAACAATCAAAAATCTCATCACGGTGCTCAGAAATCAATGCAAGAAGCAATTTAACACCACAAAAAAGAGACGATAAATTAAGATTATTAAGTCCACAATAATGTCATTAATGCATTTCCTCAATCATCACATTAGGGTTCACAACTAGGTAAATTCACAAAGTACTATCATCAATTATAACACCCTGTATGCTAGAACTACCAAAATATAGATTTCAGAAGTTGCAGGTGCCGCCGACGGGCACTACCCGTGGATCGTAAGGTGACCCACTATTCGTCCTGGTGGTCCATGGTTCACCACCTGCATCCCCTCCCAGAAAAGGCCCAAGAAAATTAGCTAAGGGTCAGCCCACGCCAGGACCTACGGACCGTAGGTCAGGCCACGGTCTGTAGTCCAGGGCTGAAGGTCAAACCCCCAACTTTCAAGCCCAGAACCCCCATCGGCGGTTGCCATAGAATTAAGAACCTAAAACACTTCATCAATAAACCCTTGTGGGTCTTCATCCACTTGAACATAGGGGGATTCATTCTTGTGAAATCCCTAATCCTTGAAGCGGTTGTACTTACATTGGGTTTCACTTGAAATCTAAAATCCCTAGTGACTTGAGTCGTTAAAGCATGAGTCAATGTTTGGAGAGCCGACCTTATTTCCACATTTGTCATAGCCCCCTCATCATTAGGCGATTGAGGAACTTGAGGCCCTTGAGGACTTTGGCGACCTTGGGGACCTTGGGGAGGAACTCCATCATTCACAATCTCCTCTTCCATCCTTCTTGCGGTCGCCCTTGGGCGTAGGTCAGACCCCCAAATTCCAGTACCAGTCTCCGATTGACGGTTGACTAGCATGGACCGTCGGTCGGTCCACAGTCTGTCGGTCTCGTTCATCGGTGATCCTGAAATCTTTTAAGTCAGGGGTCTGTTAGTATTTTCCTTATTCGTTGGACCCCTAAACTACGTAGTTTTGGTAAGTTTAGCATAGTAAAAAAACTAAAACTTACCTAAGTCAGATCATCACCAAAACATAGAAAATTAGAACGTAGAGAGGAGAAAGAAGTCAAGAACCCTAGTTCAAGAACGCAACATGGTTCCATCAATTCCAGCCCCAAAATCAAAAGATTTCTCCATCCAATTCATCACCAGGTATGTGGAATTTCACTAGTGGGTTCCTTTCGCCCATTAGGTCCCTAGAATTCAGTAAGATTCTTGATTCCCTTAATATTATCTAGACTTAGGGTTTCTAGAATTTGTGTAAATCATTATCAATTAGTTGGTTTAATGTTCCTAATCAGATTTTCATGATTGTAGTATGGTTTGGCGTAGATACATTCTTAAATTCAGAAACCCTAGCTATGTAGTTCTTTTAGTTCATGAATTACATATGCTAGGTCAGATATTTCAGTTAAACATGCCTCAGAATTAAATGTTTCATTATCAGTATATAAATGTTGCATTTTCAGTTAGCATATTAATATTTTGAGCTATCCTGTATTATAGAACTTCAGTCACAACTTGTTAATTACTTAATATATTGGGAGAAGCTTAATACTGAGTGGACTAGGGTCAGTCACCCTCAAGTCCCAGAACTACGTGCCCCATAGGTTGTAAGGCCCCTTCGTAGGCATCATTTTAGTGATCACGCCAGCATGTCTCTATACCATATTTAGCTCATGTGATTTTATGTCGGTTATTAGTAGCTCCCATAGTTCAGTCAGATTCTATTGCATTGACTATGTTATCAGTTACAGTCAGATTTCAGTCTTAGCATGTTGTAAACTTGGTCATTGCATTCAGTTAGCTCCTGTTTAGTATTTTCAGTATCCTTATTATGTTCATATTACATTATTGCTATTATGCTTTGGTTCAGTTATGCTTATTGTTCATATTTATTCCATCTTGCATGCTCAGTACCTTTCAAGTACTGACGCATTCTTTGTGCTACATCTTCTCGTGATGTAGGTTCAGGTCCTCAGCTTCCAGATCACGAATAGATAGGTTCCCGATCTTCAGTTCAGCAGCATTAGTGGTGAGTCCTCATTCTTCGAGGACATTTGACATATTATCTTTCCATTTTAGTCTTAGTTTCAGTTTTATCTAGACTTAGCTGGGGGCATGTCCCAGCACTTCTAGTCAGTTTAGAGGCTTATTTCAAACATAGTTAGATTCAGCTATAGTGTTAGAGTTGACTTTTTATTTGCATTCAAACTCTTAGTTTTCATTTATTCAGATTTAATATATGGGTATTCCCCATCATTTCAGATTATTTATATTATTTAGCTTCCTCATAGTATTTATTGATTCATTTTGCTTTAGTATGCTTATGATATGCTAACAGGGTTAGCTTGGGGTCACTCCTGATCCTATGTCACGTGTCCGTGTCCTGAGGGTAGCTCTGGGGAGTGAAAAACTTGGTATCAGAGCACTAGGTTTAAGAGTCCTACGATGTCTGAAAGGCCGCATTAAGTACAGTCATTTTCATGGGTGTGAAGTGCACCATATCTAATGAGAGGGGGGGATACAAAGTGTTTTAGAAAAAACTTTATTCTCTTATTCATCTTATCATGCGTAAGGTGTGATCTAATTCCTCGTTCTAACTTAACGTTTTGCGCTTTCACATTATGCCTCCTCGTAGAGCTTATGGAAGGAATGTGAATGCCAGGAATGCAAAGGCAACTCGTCCAGTCCCAGATCAGGAAGTTTCGAATGCATAATTCAGGAACGCCATCCAACGTTTAGCTTTAAGTGTGACTAATCAGAACAATTAGCAGGTTCCAGTTCCGGCAAATGCTAATATTGGGTCATCTACAGCTAGAGTTTGGGATTTTGTTGGAATGAATCCTCCTGAGTTCTTAGGATCGCAGATGGGTGAGGATCCCCAAAACTTCATAGACGAGGTCAAGAAGATCTTTGGTGTAATGCAAGTGACAGGTAATGATAGGGTAGAGTTGGCATGCTATCAGCTGAAATAGAGTTAAAACTCCAAGGCACGACTAAAGAGTATGCTCCTCACATGGTTGCCGATTCCAAGGCTCAAATGAACAAGTTTCTTTATGGGGTATCTGACCTTGTGAAAACAGAGTGTAGGAATGCTATATTGCTGGAAGATATGAACATCTCTAGGCTCATGACTCATGATCAGTAGGTTGAGGGTGATAAGCTTAGGGAACAGGACAAGGAGAATAACAAGGCTAGGATAGGCAACTATGACTATTCTCAACAGAAATCAGGTGGTGGAAATTGCTCGCAGTTTCAGCAGAAATCTCCAACTTGAGTACTTTCATTAGCTAGTGTTCCATCCTCCAAATTCTGAAATGATCAGAATGGTAGGGCATCAGGCTCTAAGTCTCATGGGAGTTTCTCAGGCACCATAACCTACCCAACTTGTCAAAAATGTGGTAAGAACCATCCGGGTGAGTGTTTTGCAGGAAAGGAATGATGTTTTGGGTGTGGTCAGTCTGGTCACAGGTTGAAAGATCGTCCTTCTAAAGAGGGTCAAGGAGGTAACAATGGTAGAGCTCAGTCCACAACTTCAGCAGCACCAGCAGGTCGCCCGACTCAGCAGGGTAACTCATCTGGTACAGGTGGCGGATAGCACCAAAATAGGTTGTATGCTCTTCAGGCTCCCCAGGATCAGGAAGATTTTCCTGATGTAGTCACTGGTATGTTATGAGTCTTAGACTTAGATGTTTTTGCTTTGTAAGATCCAGGGACTACTCTTTCCTTTGTAACTCCTTATATAGAAGTCAAATTCAATGTTAGTCCAAAAACTCTCTCAGAACCCTTCTTAGTCTCTAGTCCAGTCCGTGACCCAGTTATAGCTGGACGGGTATATAGAAACGGCCCTATCACAGTCTCCTAGAAAGTCACCTCAGCAGATCTTGTAGAGTTAAAAATGGTAGACTTCGATATTATTTTAGGCATGGATTGGTTACATTCCTGTTATGCCTGAGTCGATTGTAGAACTAGGATTGCTCGTTTTCAGTTTCCAGACGAACCAATCTTAGAATGGAAGGGTGGTAGCTTAACGCCTATGGGTCGATTCATTTCTTACCTTAAGGCGAGAAAGATGATCTCTAAGGGTTATCTTTATCATCTAATTTGGTTTAAGGATTCTAGCTCTGAAACCCCAACTCTTGAGTTAGTTCCAGTAGTTAATTAGTTCCCAGAAGTGTTTCCAGAAGATCTTTCCGGAGTTTTTCCCAAAAGGGAAATCGACTTTGGAATTGATCTCCTTCCAGATACCGAGCTTATTCCTATACCTCCTTACAGAATGGCTCCAGTTGAGCTTAAGGAATTGAAAGAACAGTTGAAAGACCTTATAGATAAGGGATTCATCAGACCTAGTATTTCCCCATGGGGTGCACCAGTGTTGTTTGTAAAGAATAAAGATGGCTCTCTCTCTTGTGCATTGACTAACGGTAGTTGAACAAAGTCACAATCAATAATAAGTATCACATCCCCAGGATTGATGACTTGTTTGACCAACTTCAAGGTGCTAGCCATTTCTGAAAGATAGAACTCAGATCCGGTTATTATCAGCTCAGAGTCAAAGATATTGACATCCTAAAAATAGCCTTCAGAACTCGGTATGGTCATTATGAATTTGTAGTTATGTCATTTGGACTAACGAATGCTCTTATAGCTTTCATGGATATGATGAACAGAGTGTTCAAGGAGTATTTGGACTTATTTATTATCGTCTTTATTAATGATATCCTTATTTACTCTAGGAATGAGGAAGAACATGCAAACCATTTGAGGGTAGTCTTGCAAACTCTCAAGGATCGCCAGTTATTCGCGAAGTTTAGAAAATGTGAGTTTTGGTTGCAGTCAGTTGCTTTCCTTGGGCATATAGTGTCTACTGAAGGTATTCGAGTGGATTATCAGCAAATAGAAGCAGTGAAACAATGGCCCAGACCTACCTCCCCTACAAATATCAAAAGTTTCTTAGGTCTAGCGGGTTATTTCAAAAGTTTCGTGGAAGGATTTTCATCCATAGCCTTTGAGTTGACTCAGAAAAAGGTCAAGTTTCAGTGGTCAGATGATTGTGAGAAAAGCTTCACAGAACTAAAAACTAGGTTGACTACCAGAGGGGTCAGACGGTTATCTTATATATTGTGATGCATCCAGAGTCAGCCTAGGTTGTGTGTTGATGCAGCGAGGTAAGGTTATAACTTATGCTTCTAGACAACTTAAGGTGCATGAGAAGAATTATCCAACTCATGACCTCGAGCTAGCAGCAGTGGTGTTGCCCTTAAGATTTGGATACATTACTTGTATAGTGTTCACATAGATGTGTTGACAGACCATAAGAGCCTTCAGTATGTGTTCACCCAGAAAGAGTTGAATCTTCGCCAGAGGATATGGCTTGAGTTCCTCAAGAATTACGATATGAGTGTGCATTACAATCCTGGTAAGGCCAATGTGGTAGCAGATGCTCTGAGTAGACTATCTATGGGTAGTGTAGCCCATATTGGGGAAGAAAAAAAGGAACTAGCAATATATGTTCACAGACTTTCTCTCTTAGAAGTTCGTCTTATAAACTTATCAAATGGTGGTGTAACTGTTCAGAATCGGTCAGAATCTTCATTGGTGGTAGAGGTTAAGGAAAATCAAGAGAGTGATCTGATATTGCTCCAACTTAAAGGTGTAGACCATCACCACAGAGTGATATTTTCACCCAAGGGGGAGATGGTGTACTTTGCTATCAGGGTCGATTATGTGTTCTTTAGGTGGGTGAGTTGAGATAGCATATTCTTGCAGAAGCCCATAACTCCAGATATTTTATTCATCCAGGCGCCACTAAGATGTACCGTGATCTTTGAGAAGTCTTTTGGTGGAATGGTATCAAAAGGGATATAGCAGATTTTGTGGCTAAGTGCCCCAATTGTCAGCAAGTCAAGGTAGAACATCTGAAACCAGGAAGTATGACTCAAGAGCTCGACATTCCTACTTGGAAGTGGGAAGTGATCAAGATGGACTTCATCACAGGTTTACCTCGTACTCACAAATAGCATGACTTCATTTGGGTGATTGTTGACCGAGTTACTAAGTCTGCACGCTTTTTCGCTGTCAAGACTGCAGATTCGGCAGAGGAGTACACCAAGCTTTACATTAACGAGATAGTTAGGTTGCATGGGGTTTCTTTGTCTATTATCTCAGATAGAGGTCCTCAGTTTACCTCTCATTTCTGGAAGTCATTTCAGAAAGGTCTTGGTACTCAGGTTAATCTTAGCACAACATTTCATCCACAGACAGATGGGCAGGTAGAGAGTACCATTCAGACCTTAGAGGACATGTTGAGAGCTTGTGTGATCGATTTCAAGGGTAGTTTGGATGATCACATTCCTCTTATAGAGTTTGCCTACATTAATAGTTACCATTCCAGGATTCAGATGGCCCCTTTTGAGGCATTGTATAGGCGTAGATGTTGATCTCCAGTTGGTTGGTTTGAAGTAGGTGAAGTAGCCTTGTTAGGGCCAGATTTAGTTCATAATGTTATGGAGAAAGTGCAACTCATTAGCGATAGACTTAAGACAGCCCAGAGTCGCCAGAAGTCCTATGCAGATGTAAGGAGAAGGAAATTAGAGTTCCAAGTGGATGATTGGGTTTTTCGGAAAGTTTCGCCTATGAAGGGGGTGATGAGATTTGTAAAGAAAGGGAAACTCAGCCCTAGATATGTAGGCCCTTACAAGATCTTTAAAAGGGTTCGTAATGTGGCTTATGAGTTAGAGTTGCCACCAGAACTAGCAACAGTGCATCCGGTTTTTGACATTTCGTTGTTGAAGAAGTGTGTGGGTGATCCAGCATCTATTGTACCTTTAGAAAGTGTGTCTATGAAGGATAGTATCATTTATGAAGAGGTACCAGTTGAAATTCTTGATCGTCTGATCCGAAGGTTGAGAAACAAAGAAGTCTCTACAGTTAAGGTTTTGTGTAGGAGTCCGTCCGTAGAGGGAGCAACTTGGGAAGCAGAAGCAGCCATGTAGGCTAAGCATCCACACCTCTTTCCTTCCAACTCCATTCCAGCTTGAGGTAATAGTTCCTCTTCAATTTTTCAGTCATTTATGTGCAGTTTCAGTCTTAGCATCATGTTCCTTCAGTTTGTACTTGCATTTTCAGCGTATTCGCATGTTCTTGGAACTTAGTTCAGTCAGAAATCAATTTCCAGTGTTTAGTGGTAGGGGTTACATCTTTTTCCCTCCATATTCAGCTAGTTTTGACTTTATTCGAGGATGAATGTTCCCAATGAGGGAGATAATGTAACACCCCGTATCCGAAAACAGAACAAAATGCAGACTTTTAGAAGTTGCAGGTGCAACCCATAGTTGCCACCCACGGACCATAGGGCGACCCACAGTCCGTTCTGGTGGTCCGTGGATCGCCATCTGCAACCCTCCCCAGAAAGGCCCAGAAAAATAATCTAAGTCCTGAACCACGCCAGGACCTACAGAACGTAGTTCAGGCCATGGTCCGTGGCCCAGGGCCGTAGGTTAGACCCCTAAATTCCAGTTCCAGTCACCGATCAATGGTTGACCAGCACGGACCGTCAGTCGGTCCACGGTCCATCGGTCCCGTTCGTCGATGATCCTGACAGCTTTTAAGTCAGGGGTCTGTTAGTCTTTATGTCCTTTAACCCCTAAACTATGTAGTTTTGGTTAGTTTTAGCCTAGTAAACAAACTAGAACTTACCTAAGTCAGATCATTCAACAAAACTTAGAAAATTAGAATGTAGAGAGGAGAAAGAAGTCAAGAACCCTAGTTCAAGAACATAGCAAGGTTCCATCAGTTCCATCCCCAAAATCGAAAGATTTCTCCGTGGAATCATCACCAGGTATGTGGGATTTCACTAGTGGGTTCCTTTCGCCCATTAGGTCCCTAGAATTCAATCAGATTCTTGATTCCCTTAATATTATCTAGACTAAGGGTTTCTAGAATTTCAGTAAATCATTATGAATTAGTTGGTTTAATGTTCCTAATCAGATTATCATGATTTTAGTATGATTTTGTGTAGATACCTTCTTAAATTCAGAACCTTAGCTATTAGTTCTTTTAGTTCGTGAATTACACATTCTAAGGCAGATATTTCAGATACACATGCCTCAGAATTAAATGTTTCATTATCAGTATATAAATGTTGCATTTTCAGTTAGCATGTCAGTATTTTGAGCTATCCAGTATTACAGAACTTTAGTCATAACTTGTTAATTACTTAATCAATTGGGAGAAGCTTAATACCGAGCGGGCTAGGGTCAGTCACCCTCAAGTCCCAGAACTACGTGCCCGATAGGTTGTAAGTCCCCTCTATGGGCATCATTTTAGTGATTGCGCCAGCATGCCTCTATACCTCTGGCAGGGTATATTGGGTCATCTCGATGGGGCGTATACATCGGACTCCACATTTAGCTCATATGGTTTTGTGTTGGTTATTAGTAGCTCCCACAGTTCAGTCAGATTCTATTTCATTGACCATGTTATCAGTTACAGTCAGATTTCAGTCTCAGCATGTTATAAACTTTGTCATTGCATTCAGTTAAATCATGTTTAGTATTTTTAGTATCCTTATTATGTTCCGATTACATCATTGCTATTATGCTTTGGTTTAGTTATGCTTATTGTTCTGCTTTATTCCATCCTTCATGTTTAGTACCTTTTAATTACTGACGCATACTTTGCACTACATCTTCTCATGATGTAGGTTCAGGTCCTCAACTTCCAGATCACGCATAGATCGGTTCCCGATCATCATTTCAGAAGCATCAGTGGTGAGTCCTCATTCTTCGAAGACAGTTGACGTGTTATCTTTCCATTTTAGTATTAGTTTCAGGTTTTGCTAGATTTAGCTGGGGGCATGTCCCAACACTTCTAGTCAGTTTAGAGGCTTATTTAAGATATATTTAGATTCAGCTATAGTGCTAGAGTTGACTTTTCATTTGCATTCAAACTCTCAGTTTTCATTTATTCAAATTTAATATATGGGTATTCCCCATCATTTCAGATTATTTATATGATTTAGCTTCTGCACTTTATTGATTCATTTTGCTTTAGTATGCTTATGATATGCCAGCAGAGTTAGCTTGGGGTCTCTAGTGATCCTAGGTCTCGTGTCCGCGTCCTGGGGGTAGCTCCGGGGCATGACACTACCTGAATTGCTCACAGAGTTTTACGATCACTCGATCCTAGCCAGAGTAGGGAAAAAACTTGGTAAGCTTGTTAAAAAAATGTTTGTACTTTGGAAGCACTACGAGGACGCTACGCAAGGATATGCGTCGAAGTCCCTATAGGTGTTCCAGTAAAAAAATGCATTCGTATTGGACACCACAATGAATCCTTATCATATGAAGGGTCAAATATACCATGTTCCACTTGTGGGGTCCTTGGACACACAAGAAATACATGTACAGTTAAAACAGCTACAGTAGAAGGTCCCAACGAATAAATAGAGGAGGACCCAAAGAAAGACAAAGCAGCTCAAGGAGAGGAAAAGCAAATAACGCGAGATGAGGCGTGGCAAATAGTCTCGTTCGGTCAAAAGCTGAATCAAAACAAATGAACGGAACGAATCATCACAAGGGATGAGACAAATACGGAAAAAGGTATCCATGTCAAATTATTTCACGCCGACTCACCTAAGTATCTCGAATTGAAAATCGCTAAATATAAAAAAACTTCTAAAGCTCCTGCAGAAACACTTCAAAAATAACACACGTCAAAATCAATTCAAAGTGCTTGAATAGGAAGCGCCAAAATCATTCAATGCTAACATTGTTCAACAGCAACAGGCACTGGAAAAAATTAATGGCGACGTCATGATTAGTGATGTCATGATTAGAGACATTATAATAAAAATTATAATAAAAAATAGGGAAAACCCAGAAAAGTACGAGGCAGTCACTATTTTGGGTACCCCTAAAATAACCCCTATAGCGACCCCTAGAATGGCTGCTACAAATCCTACCCAAAATCACAAATTTACCCTTATGGGTCCTACGCTAATTATTCCTGACAACTTAAACTCAAAAAGTGCTTTGATGGAACTTTCAACTACCTCTCATCCCAAACTTTTGGAAAAAGATATTGCCTAACAACTCATAAATCCAAATACGTCACTATTGACTTATGCTAAAAATGGAAATAAAGAAAGAATCCCTTTAAAAGCGGATACAACATTAACTTCTCCTCAAAAGGTAACTACAAATATTCCTAGTACTGATTCTCTAGATTCAATATTGATCCCAATACACTCTATTTACATAGACCTCTAAATTCCCTCCAATAATGCCAAGAATCCCAATCTCATCCCAGAGAAGAAGAGCGAACTTAAGACGCTCTCCTCGCCACCGAAATCCCAGGAACACTTTCATCCCAACACTAGCGAACATGAACCCACCTCACCCAACATCTCTCTTCCCAACCTTCCTAGTGAAACTGGGGGAGCATACCTTTTACGCAACTAATGCACCAGAGCCGAACCCATTCCCCCACTCCTGGATGGAGATGAGTCTATAGGGACAAACACTCTCTTTCACCGTAAAAGTAAAGGGGAGGCCGATTGCAATCCTAGTCCAAAATCCCACCTTCCTGGTGCATGTAGTATTTGAGGGAATGAGGCTGGCCTTGGAAACATACAACAACCACCTTTGGTTGTCAACAATTCTCCAATACCTCTGAGCTTTCCTTTCCCTCAAATTCCTTTTTACCCACCAATACGGAACCTATCCTTTTTCCTCCTTTCTTCTTCCCTCACCAGGTACCGGAGGGTGCAACAACTCCATGGAACAATGTTGGGACAAACCAGACCTTCTCAAATGTGGTGCTTAACGAGGAGAGGGAGAGTCCTCCTAGGTAGTCCCCGACATCTCAGCGACAACCTCTCAGGTAACACACCATCACCTAAATCCCCCTCTCCCTCGTATAGTTCCAAATCCAAACGAAGAAGTAGATTTGCAAGAAGTAAAAGATGACATAGCCTTGATGAGGGAAACACGATCGGAAATAACAGTACTAAAGGACATAAAAATAGTAATATTCAAAGAGAGATTAGAAAAAAACTCATACTCATCTGTCCACTAAATCTGTCCAAAAGCTCAATATATATACGAGCTCCACTAAATCGGGAAATAGGGAACTTTGTAGTGATAATGAACCCATCTCTAATAATGGAGAGAGGGAGGAAACTAATGGAGAACACAACACCTATAAACAGATCAATGAATTTAATAGTTTGGAACTATAGAGGATGTAATGGGGATGATTTTAGAAGGAATTTTAGAGCCCTTATAGACTGGCATAAACCTCCTCTGGTAGCTCTTATTGAAATCAAAATGCAGGACCATCAACCTCTACTCGACAACTTTCCCTTCAATAATATGATACAAGTTCCAGCAAACGGTAACTCAGGAGGATTAGTAATGTTGTGGGATGACGAAATCCTTGAGTTAGACGATATAGCTACAAAAGGGCAGGAAATCCATGTGATGGTTAAGGTACGCTCAACAAATGATTAATGGCTCTTTAGTAGTATTTATGCTAGTACGTATAGAAACTCTCGTAATATTCTTTGGCAAACCTGAGAACTATAAAAGAAAATTTTACAGGAAACTGGCTACTAGGGGGAGACTTTAATGAGTTCCTAGGAGTAGCGGACAAAAGTGGGGGAAAGTCTATTAATAAGAATAGTACAAAAGAGTTCCGCGACACAGTTAACTTATGTGAGCTAATAGACTTGGGATTAAAGGAAACCATTATACATGGTTAAATAAAAGATTTAAAAATAAGTCTCAACTTATCTATGAAAGATTAGATAGATTTATGGTAAACGACAACTGGATCCATAAATTCCTAACTCTCAAGTACAACATTTACCTCGTACCCACTCTAACCATTGTCCCCTCCTTCTCACTTTATTCCCCCTTATGAACCTTAAACGAGACAAAATCTTTAGATTCGAGACTATGTGGGACACCCACCCAGACCTACAACAAATCATTTGCAACTCGTGGGAGGGGGACGACAACATTCAAATGTCAATATCAAACTTCCAAAAAGGGTAACATAATGGAATTATAGTACTTTTGGAAATATTTTCTCCAAACAAAAGGAAAATAATGAAAAGGTTAGAAGGAATCCAAAAAGTTTCAAACTATGCCCATAATTCTTTCCCTATACAACTTCAAGATAACCTTATTAAAGAATATAACCATCTCCTACGAATTGAAGAAGAATTCGGGGAATTAAAATCAAGAGTGAATTGGTTAAATGAAGGAGATGCAAATACGAGATTCTTCCACACAACCACCCTAAATAGAAAGAGAAGACACTGAATTGTAGCCCTGCTTTCCGAGGAAGGGGAGTGGGTATACAATCAAAATGAAATTAAAATAAATACCTTAAAATACTTCAATAACCTCTTTTACACCTCTCATCTCTATTCAAAACTACAGAAAATAAATCCAAACACCCAGAACAATCTTGGAGAACTCCAAAACCTTGGAGTAACTCCCTCAGCAGAAGAAGTCCACATGGCAATACTTTCCTTCCAACCCCTAAAAGCCCCAGGGCCGGATGGACTTCATCCTTTGTTTTATCCAAAATATTGAAACATAGTAGGTAAATCCATTATATCACTATGCAAAAACTCCTTCATACAAGGGAGTATTCCTGAAGGAATCAGCGACACCTATATATGTCTACTCCCGAAAGTAAAGAATGCAAATAATTCAGGCTAATAAGCCTATGCAACACCACCTACAAAGTAATAACAAAGATAATATCTCAACGCCTTAGGCCTCTCATGGAAAATCTGATTGGGCCATGTCAATCAAGCTTCTTAAAAAATAGGCAAGCAACGGATAATGCCATCATAATCCAAGAAATCATCACACACTTTTTAAAAAATGAAAGGAAAGAAGGCAAATATAATCCTAAAAATCGACCTATAAAAGGCCTTTGATAAGATCGAGTGGTCCTTCATCAAAGAGACCCTCCACTTCTTTAACTTTCCTAGTAACATAATCAAACTAATCATATCATGTGTATCTACTAGCCGAATGGCAATCCTAATAAATGGGACCAAAACCGAATACTTTAAACCATCAAGGGAAATACGACAAGGGGGTCCAATTTCACCATACTTATTTATCCTCTATATGGAAGTTCTATCGAGGAAAATAGAACAAGAAGTCCAATTAAAAAATTGGACCCAAATAAAGATTTCAAACAAAGGGCCCAAAATCTCCCACCTCTTCTTTGCCGATGACTTAGTTCTAATGAGTAGAGAGAATATATCAAACTATAAATGCATACAGGAAACAATGAAAGCTTTTTGTGACTCCTCCTCAGGGCAAGTGATCAACACAAAAAATTCAAAGCTTTTGTTTTCTAAAAATTGTTCAAGTTCTATAAGTAATACCATATCGAACAAACTTAACATAAAAAGTGTGAATAATTTTGGGAAATACCTAGGTATACCAATTTCTCATGAAAGAGTAAAAAAACAATAACTTCCAGTTCATAATAGATAATATGCAAACTAAACTAGCGGGATGGAAGACAAAATTCCTCAACTTAGCAGGAAGAACTACTCTAACAAAATCTTGTCTCAATAATATCCCAACTCATATTATGCAAATAACAAAACTCCCTAAAACAATAACAAATAAAATAGATCAAATACAACGCAACTTCATCTGGGGAACAACCAGTGAAAAAAGGAAACTACACATGGCAAAATGGGAGATTGTGACATCAAGAAAATAACATGGAGGCCTAGGAGTACAAAGATCTAGAACTAGGAATAAATCCCTCCTATCAAGCTTGCCTGGAGAGCCTTTAAACACCCCTTCCTGTTATGGGCCTTAATTTTACTTAACAAATACTCATCAAAAGATAAGCTAGAAAGAAAAACTAAGGCATCAAAAAACCCATAGTAAAATATGGAAGGACTTTATATCGGGTTGGGATATATGTAGAAAAGGCATAGAATGGGTAATAGGAGATGGTAAATCAACATATTTCTGGTATGATGTCTGGCTATCCAATGGAAAAACTATGAGGGAACAAACCCAAGGACCCTAGGAAAAGAAGAAACATAAGTCAGGGTCAAAGAAATTACACAAAAAAACAACCATAGGAACCTAGAATCAATATCCTTTGAGCTTCCAAAAGAAATCATCCTTCTATTAAATTGCACTTACATAACTCATAACAAGGAAGACACTACTACATGGAAACCAAACCCACGAGGGACATTATCAACCTCCTCAGTATATAAATTCCTAACAAATACAATAGAAAACACACCCCTAGATAAATATATTTGGATTTGGTCCCTCAAATGCCCAAACAAAATTAAATACTTCATCTGGTTGTGCCAACATGGTAGACTGCCTACCCAAAATTATCTACACTCTATTGGAATAAATGTCGATCCATTATATCATGTATGCAATAAAACAGAGACTATAACCCACATTTTATTAAAATGCTGCATTGTAAAAACTACGTGGAAAGAACTAAAAGTCCTGCAATACATAAATCAATTCACAAATAATCAGGGAAAGGACTGGCTAGAACTCATACGAAACCTGCAGGTAAGTACAAAGCAAGAACTCCTAAAATAGAAATAATTGCTACCCTCCTTCCTCTGGAGCATATGGCTAAAAAGAAACGAAAACTACTTCAAAAACTCTAATACTAACATATGCACTAAAAACACACTTAATCAAGCTATTGAATTCCACACCCTCATAGGAAGCTCAATCATAAAAGAAAAGAATACGACAACACTCATCAGATGGATGCCACCAACAAAAGGCTATAAGCTAAACAGTGACGGATCGTCAATAGGCAACCCTGGCAGGAGTGGAACGGGCGGCGTAATTAGGGACTCTAGTGGAAATTGGATTGCATGATACACGGGAAACATAAATATGGCAAACCACATCAACGCTGAACTAGCAACTCTCATGCAGGGGATCCAAATGGTGTTAGCAAGAGGACTAATACCTATAGAAATCAATATAGACGGCAAGGAACTCATCACCCTTATTGAAAATGATCTACCTTCTTATACAAATATGTTTTTTGATTGCAGGGATTTTCTGTGCCTGCTGAGGAACCCCCAAATCCTCCACACGCTTAGAGAAGCAAACCGGGTGGCAGATGCTCTACCAAGGGAGGGGTCGAAGTCTAATCAAGATAATTTTTTCTTGTAAGTTCCACCGGTGTTTGTCTTAGAAAAGTTGGAGGCAGACAAGGAAGGAACTCTTTTTGTTAGGCAACAAAGGCCATCTTCCATATCTACTAATTGTAATAACTATAACCCCATTGTATCCCCCCGTAACAATACTAGCAGGCAAGCAACACTGCCTCTCCCATGTACTGATGCATATTAACTATTAATATAAGTACCTCTTTTACCAAAAAAAAAAACTATTTGTTAGTCACCCTTCAATTTTCAATATGAGTCATCTGAATTACTTCTTCTTCCGTCCATTTCACTTGTGGTACACCTTCCACATATGTGATCTCCTTCTTTAAAGAACAAATCTCTAGAGTCTCATTATCATCATTAACATTCAAAGTGTCTGCAAATGTTTTCTCCTAATTAGGCAAGTTAGGGCTAGCCGTGGTTAATTTGAAAATGTTTTGTTACTTTATTGTGTCAAAAAATACACTTTTTCTAATAAACATAATTTATTTATTTTTTTGTAATTAAATTATTATTCTTAATGAACCCTTTTTTGTTTCTTTTCTTTTGAAATTCTTTTAACTTAAGAAACATCGGAATAACATTTTCTTAATCTCATTTTATTAGAATTTAAATAGAATAACGCCATGTACTTTTTAAATAATATCATAGTAACTTCATCTTTAATATTTATTTAGAAAATGATAAAATTATTTTTTTCCCTAATAAAATAAAGAATATTTTTATTTCTTAATCTTCTTAAAATTAATTAAGCAAATATTTTACGTGTATCACAACTGTGGAAATATCATTCTCTTCCATGAAGTATACAAAAATTGAAGTATGAAATAAGATTGGTGATTACTATTCAAATTATTGTTTAGTTTGTTACATAGTACGTGATATATTTATAAATGTAAGTAATAATGCTATTATTGACCGTTTTCAAAATATGTAAACTCGTCGAGAATTATTATAAATGAAAAATATATATTTATAGTAAAATTATTTTAAAAAAATTATGCTTTGTAGAGTTTGCGCGGAATTGAAGCCTAAGGTTGGTTTAGTGATCTAATCAATGGTACTTGGCCCCCATTAAATCTAAATCCTGGATCCACCTCTGATGGTATTGTTAGTTTAAATACATTATTTGTTTTGATTGTTACTTAAATTGTATTGTATCGTATCGTTTAAATCCATCGTTAGGTAACAACGAAAAGACCCATTTAATGTAACAACCGATTTGCTGTGATCGCGTATTTATTTATTACTTCCTCTGTTTCAAAAAGAATGACCTCATTTCCTTTTTAGTTTGTTTCAAAAAGAATGATCTCTTTCCTTTTTAGTCTGTTTCAAAAAGAATGATCTATTTCCTTTTTTGGTAACATTTTAATTTCAGCTTTTCACGTGGAATGTTTAAAGCTACAAGATTGAAGGGCAATTTAGTACATTTGACATAACTTTAATTTAGGACCACAAGATTCAAAAGTTTTCTTTATTTTCTAAAATTCCGTGCCAAGTCAAACTAGGTCACTCTTTTTGAAACTCATGGAGTATTTAATAATCATATTTCATCTATTATCCTACCTTTTCATAGTAGCTCTACCTCGTACCCTACTTTTCTTATAGGTTTATCATTCAAATTATGGATGTGTGACATTATGTAACAACGGAGAACGATACAATCTAGCTATCCAAACACTTTATTCATTAGAACAATACAGTACGATACAATACAATACAATATATTATGATAGAATACAACAAAATACAATACGATACATTATGAAACAATACGTAAAAAGCATCGAAACAAAGTGTACATTGTTGTGCTTATTATATTCCTTCTTTAGATATCGATATTGCTTAACGATGAACGAGTACACACCCTGGCATCTTTGTAAATTCTACCAGGTCGACAAAAGTAACCCTTGTTTGGAGCACAATGAATATCTTCAGAGCAAATACATAGTCCTTCCAGAGCACAACCTTCTTTGACTATGCTCAATCCATCTTTTAAGCCTAAAACTTGATCAGTCCACTCACTTGAGAATAAACCTAATTGGTCATAACTTTGTTTCACTTGCAAGAATTTATCAATATTTTTGTGCTTGTTGATTGCCCCAATAAATGCTACATTCCTATTTTTACCCCAATATGGCAATGCATCATATTTGAAAAATGCTAGTTGTTCAATTTCTTCAAGGAAGTCTTCAAAGAGTCTAGGGGACATTGGGTCCTTGCTTCTATAATATGTGATGTCAAAATCCAAAGAATCTTCTTGTTTACCCAAGTAAGCATTTGAAGTTGTAAGATACCTCATGAGGATTCCATTGTATAAGTCAAGGACACATAGTGCCTTAGGCACTAAAGCAACTACCCTTTGGACATCTTCAATAAAACCTTTGACTTTTGATAAGCTAATGGTAAATGTTGTTTGGTGAAAAAATAGACCTTTAACTCTATGGTCCCAAGGGCATGATGCATCTTCAAGACTGTCTAGGCATGTTCCTGATGCTTGGACTAGGTTGCGAAACCCAACCATTGGATAGCCAGTACCTGAGAAAATGCAATCGAATTATTAACAACGAATTACTTGTACGTTGCATGATGAAAGAATTAATTAACTAACCATTGTTTCTCCACCCATAAGAAAGATACTTCAATATGGAAGTGTTTACTATTGCGCCTACGCTTTTTCCAACAGTATAATTTGTTGATTCTTGTATCTCCTCTAGTGAACAAAGAAAGTAAAGTAAAAAATGTTACCATAAAGTTGAAAGAAAGTAAATTTGAAGCAATTTATGAGTAATTAATTATTACCCAGGGTTCTGAAAAAGGAGAGCAAGCATGGATTTGTAGGGCGAAATCCAAGGAAGTCATTAAGGGCATTGCCAGGAGTGCTGTTAGGAACTCGATCATCGATCCTATAAATAACCTTCTGTTGACTCGGATACCACGTAAAATCAGCAAATTCATGTTGTCTCCCAAAGGTAGTTGCATCTTCCCCTAAGTTTGAGTCCTTCCTTTCAGAAAGGGTAATTGAACGTTTGAACACTCGTTCTAATTTTAGTGTCACCTAAATTTAATTCACATACACACACATAAGGATTGGATTTGTCATTCAAAATCTGTGTTTGATTTTTCACATTGAAAAGAGAACTAAACATGATTTATTATGTATTAATTATACCTCATATATGATATGATTATTAATATCATAATTAATATATGTATTAGTGAAAATCTAATACATGCATATTCTTACCTAATGACCCGATGATATTATAAAAAGTACGTACATACCTGTGAAACAACTCCAAGAACACCTAGTGACACTCTAACAACATTCAAGTCGGGGCTATCATTTTCCAATATACGAACTTTTAGCATAATTATTTGTCGCATCAGATGGTGTAACAATTCGAAGTTGCACGATATGATCATGTACCGAACTTCCCAAACCCCAGAGAGAACTTCCATGAGCTCCGGTCCCAATTAAGCCACCAATCGTTAAACCCCACCAGTAAGGTGTGTAAGGCAGGACCAAACCTGCTTTACCTGCCTCACTAATTAGTTGTCTCAATGTCACCCCACTTTCAATGGTGATCATCATTTTTTCTTGATAGATTCTTATGATTTTATTTAGGAATTTTGTACTTAATAAGTAACCCGTCTTGATCACCATCGTCTAGACATACCAATTTGGGTATGCTATGAGAAAATCGAGTTGCGATTTTCATTGTTCGCTTTTCCCTTGTTGCATTTGCTACTATAGAAATGACTTCTTCTTCTGTGGTTGGAAAAACAGCTTGAGCTGCCTTGCAAATGGTTCGATCTGGGAACGCACCATAAGAGTTTGTAATGGTGCAATTAAAATTGGTGTTGTATGAACATTTTATGGGATCTTCAGGTGGGCTAGAATTCACTAAGTAGATCATAAAGAAAATCAAACCTAGAATTCACTAAGTAGATCATAAAGAAAATCAAACTTAGTTTTATAACTTTTGTGTCACTCATGGCTAGTAATGAGAGACAGAGAATTGATGAAATAATTAATATAGAAGAACATGTATGATGTGTCTACGCAACTAACACCTACTTATATAAGTTTTTTTTTTATTTGACGGGGGGGGGGGGGTTTATAAATTAGTAGATTTAACTATTATGCTTTTGAAAATCGACACGGAAGAGTCAAGATCAGGCTACCTATAATGGAATGTTTAACCGATTCATTCTGGATGGAATGAATTGGTACGGAAGTTGTAACATGGGAAAACCTCTCTCTCCTTTTTGAATTTTTTCTCCCACACCCCCTTTTTGCCCTCTTTGGCCGAGGAGGAAAGAATAATTTTCCAAGTGGACAGAGACCTAAATTTCTATTAGATTCATTCCTAAGCTTGCTTTGTTGTAGCACCCTTTCCCGTGACAGAGAAGACCTTATTGTTAGGATAGTCTTCCGCATCCGCGGCGGAAACAACTTAGTTGGCGCATTATTCACAGTGCTTTATTTAAAGCAATGTGCGTCATCCGGGGTGATAAAAAAGAATCATACCCTATTGACAGTGTCCCTATCCCGTAATCATCAGGCTACCCTCGGATTCTTCCCTCCAGATATTAATGAGGTGGGCTGGAAGGATAGAGCCCAACTTATTATATACGGATACGGTAACCGTAAGTGGAATAACAATCATTCGGCCGATTGCTCTTATCCTTCCTTCGCTGATACGGAATAGGGAACTCGCTCGCTTCGGAATCACTTTCAGATAGGAGGACCCCTTTTTTTGGGATAGACCGACCGCTACATGAGAACGATAGTGAAGCCCGCTAAAAGATCATATTTTCTTATTTTGATAAATATTTATAACACTATCAACTTTTTATCCATATTGAATCTCACATATTTTACAAAAAAAAAAAGTCATAAAAATTTATTCCTCAATTTTAAAATTTATTTATTTTAAGAATAGTTTAATAACATACTAAAACATTTTTATATTTCTTAAATTTCGTACTCGATTAAATTACACAAAGTAAATTGAAACAAAGGAGGATGTGTAAACACTACTAATACCATTTATGTCGATGCATACATAGAGTTTGGTTTGAAATGTGTAAACACTACTAATACCATTTTTTCATGTTTTCATTGTGGTACAGATTGATCAGATATTACTATTTTTTAAAGTGTGTGAGAGATTCTTTTTAATATAATAGTCATCATTTTTATATTTAGTAGTTTATTACTTTTTAATATTAATATTCAACATTTTTATTCTTCTCTTCAATCCCATTTTGCATGTATTTGGCGTTTTTAATGTGTTTTGCATTTTATTTATGTATCCTTATATCCACCATACGATTATACATTTCTTGAATACTTGTCCAATAATTATGTGGGGATCTTTTTTTTTTCTTTGTTTTTTAATGCATGTTGCTAGTACAAAAAATGAGTTGCTGGTAAAGTTGAAGAGAAGAGATATAATTACTAGAAGATAGGACCATATCATCATTTATATTAAAAGTGAGAAGCCTCCTAGTCTAAAGTTGAATTACAAAAATGCCCATACAAATTTTTATTAACAATTTTGTTCTGCACTAAAAATAAAATAAAAAAACAAACAAACAAAAAACTTCTAAACAGAAAACCATTCATTTTCTACATTGAATTTGAATGTAGAAAATAGTTCCATCTTCCCACAATTATTAAATGTCTGAATTTCTTAGTTATCACCAGTAATTATTTCAATCTTAATGTTTTGTTTCTTTCATCTTTCATGGTAGTAATAACTCTTTCATATTCTTTACTCCCTCCATCCCTTATTAATTGAATTTTTGAGGCATTTTTTATTTTTCAAAATAACTTAATTGTTCAGTTTTCAAGACTACTTTTAGAGTGTTCTTCTAATTTTACCCTTCATTTGGATTTTCAATGTGATGACTTATATAAATTTGACATTAATTAATAAGGATAAAAATGGACAACTATGTTCAATTTATGTATGAATCTACTTTCTTAAACGGTGTGAAACACCTCAAAAATTCAATTAATATGGAATGGAGGGAGTACAACATTATATAAATTTGCATAGAAAAATATATACATTGATCAATCAAATTATCACTCAAACATCTAATTTCTTCACAAAAAACAGTGTTGGAAAAACAATCATAAGGCAATTTTATCTATTTGTTTCTTCAAGCATAGAGAATTGCTCTTCTCCTTCACTTCTCAACAATCCTTTTAAATTTGGAAACCTTTCCATAAGTGTCCGTTTTGGTGCCGAATTGCTTTCCATAGCAAGTCGTTCCAAGTATGAGAACGTTGGGGCAAATAATATTATACTTCTTTGGGTTTTGATAATTGTATGAAACTTTATTTGGGTATTAGAAATATGCCGGTTGTAATCACATAATTTATGTATTGTTAATTATTTTTTGGATTTATATGATACTTCTTTTAGAATGTGTTGTAATAATAATTGTGTTCTATACATTTTTTACTAATATTCCTTACAATTGTCTTGCTGAAAGTCCCTTCCTTTTCCTTTTGTATAAATTAGCCCTTTATTTTCTCACTTTGTATTTTATGATAAATAGGTTTGTTGGGTTGCAATTATTTTTATCTTTTGATAGGCTTTTGGTGATAATCTCTTGAATTATCTGTCAAGAATTTTCCTTTTGGTAATTCTGCATTTTAATAGAGAAGATGTGGGATTAAATTATGAATTAGAATTTTTTTGTAATAGTGTCTCATATGTTTTTAGATATGTTGCGTGAAGGATGACGACTCAAAAAATTTATTCAGAAAATTCTACTATGAAGTAAAGTCGTAAGTCTCACATTGACTTTGTTGTTTATTTAATATAAATAATTAATAAATAAGAGTAAAACAAGATGCATTAATAAATAAGATTAAAATTCCAATGAGTGAAGAAAGTTATTTTTGATATTCTTCTCTTAAGGTCTCTGTAGCTTCCAATGTTAAAATTTTTATTTCATCTTGTTTGAATTGTGCAAACTAGGTATGTTAAGTTTCATTATACTTTAAAGTGTAAAGTTGGATTATCATTTTACCTCTATGCTAAAATAAATATCTAATTAATTAAATAGTAAACAATATCATATATATTATGCTAAATACTAAAAGTAAAAAGGTGTTAAAGTAAAAAATTGAATCAACTTTCAACGGCAATAAAATGAGAAAAACATTAAGAAAGATGAAAATGAAAAGATCATGATTTCAAGACTCTTCATTTCTACAAATTAAATTTTAGAACTCTTATCTTTTTATTCTCATATTGAATGAAGGAAAAAGTTGGACTTGCAAACTATAAATTAAGCATTGGACAATATCTTATAAATCATAAGAAATGATAGTATTTAATTATTGATTTCAAAATCTTTTCTTTTATTTGATTCTATCTTCATCTGTGTATTACCATATTTAGTTGTGTTTATATGACATTTTTTCCTTCTCTCAATTTTGGTGGCATCATATAAATCATAAATATAGGACAAATAGGACAAGATATAGTGTATAACTATAATTATATGTGATAAGTTCAATGATTAACTATAATTGTTTGGTAAGAATCTCTTATTTCTTTATATCAATTTTTTTATGTTGCACAATATCAATTTCTGAACTTTTAAAATTTGTTGATTGCGTGAAAAATATGAGATGAATACATTATTGTTTCAAATAAACGTGCAACGCACATTCCCAGAAACTAGTTATACTAAATAAGTATCGTAATATAGGTGTAAAGACATGTGACATAGCATATTTTCTTTAATTTTATTTTGGGTCAAACACATATACAACATTTTTAAGTTGCTTTTAAATTTCATTAATCTTGTTTCATTTTAATCCTCCAATTAATTTTTCATGTATCATTTAATTAAACACAAAATGCTAACCGGACAGATTTGATGAGACATTATTCACTTTTTAAAGCGCGTAAGAAATTCTTTTTATCATTAATAGTCAACATTTTTAGCATTAGCAACCTTCTCCTCTATCTTCTTTTCAACTCCATTGGTTTCTTCATCTATGGTATTTATTCGTTTGTTTTCTTTCTACCTTCTTTCCTATTGAACTCTCTCTAGACTATATATATACTAGGTAAATTATATGTGCTTCGCATCGGATTGAATTAATTTATTAAGCTTACATATGATCATTCGGTAATATCATATTTTTGATACATACACTACATTGTCAAGAACATTTTTTGTTAAGGCAAAACGTTCCTCCGAAATATTAAAGTGCTATATTTTTTATTTTTTGTTTTTCTTATACAAAAATTATGAGTCATAGAGAGATTTTAAGTATAATAAAGAAGTCTAAGAAAATCTCCATAGAAATAGTTGGTCAGAAGTAATGAAATTTTCTAAATACCAAGAAGTTATAAAGAATAACATAAGACGTTCAAGAAGAGACCAAAAAACCTCGAACAACAACACTCCCAAGTAAAGTGGAACATCACGTCCATATAAGAACCTAATTAACTAAATTCAAATGGAGGACCTTCAGCTCCTTTCTTATGAACCTCCATCAATCTCTTCTCACTACTAAAAAACTGTCCAAAAACGACGGCCAAAAGCGACGGACTGCGTCGCTTTTTTGGTCAAAATTGACGGAAAAGCGACGCAGTCACTTCCGTCGCT